>JABUQX010064358.1:32500-36258 GCA_015478945.1 Trachelipus rathkii | reverse complement strand
TAATATATCAGTAATATATATGAATTATATATATATATATTCTAAGTATATAATAATATAATATAATGAATATTATATAATTAAACATATTAATATATTAATATAATAAAATATATAATATATATATATATTATATATATAGTATATATAATATATATAATATAATATATAATATATTATAATAATATATATATATATATATATAATAATATAAATAATGTTTATGTTTAATTTTTTATGTTTTTTATTAGAGAGTGAGACTCGAGAGTTTTTAGAGGAAGAAGAAGAGAGAGAAGAGAGACCGAGAGAGAAAGAAGATGAAGAAAATTTCGTTGAAAAAAAAAATCATTCCTCGACCTATTTTTTAAAAAAAAAAAAAAAAGATATTGACTCATATCATGAAAAAAAAATCTTACATTTTCAAAGCCAGAATTGGCAGCCCCACTCATAATCATATTATTAACATCTATGCCTCCATTTAAAAATTAATTAATTTTAATATAAAAAAGTACTATTTTAAAAGAGTTTTTTTTGACCATTGAGACTATGGACTAATACTAAGACATAAGGGTTATGGCATTGTGAGTAGCTTGAAAAAAATAGCAGATCAATCATCAGTCACCATTAGTGAATATGTAACAAAAATATTCTAATAATTGAAAAAAAAAGAGGGAAAAGAAAACTAAATGAAAAAAACAAAAAATAAAAAAACATATGAAACAAATTCATTTATAGCTACTAGTTGTCTAAAACATCGAAAACAAAAAAAAAACAAAAAAAAACAAACACAAAAAGAATATTTTTACAGCTAGAAGCATTATTTCAACTATTCGAGAAAAAAAAAAAAAAAAAAAAAAAAAAAAAAAAAAAAAAGAAAAAAAAAAAACACTAGCTTTTTTTAGAAGCATATAGAAAGAAAAGCACACCGTTTCATATTTAACGAATCGCTCGCCAAATAAAAAAAAAAAAAAAAAAAAAAAAAAAAAAATCAAACAAGAAAAACTGTGTTAAAAAAAACAATTAAAAAAAAAAAAAAATGTTTTCCTTATCATCTCCCAACAATAAATATATCAATATATATATATTGATAATACATAAAATAATAAAGTATAATATATATATAATATGCCTACTGACATAATTAAACTATCATTAACTCCCAATAATCAGTGATCCTCAATAATTATATACTAACTATATCTTCGAGCCTCTCAGCTATATACTAGGACGTCCTAGACTATATATTATATATTATATACTATATATATTTTTGTAAATTATTATATATATAATATATATATATCGTATATATATATATATATATATATATATATTTATATATACATTAATTATTATAATATATATATATAATATTATATAATATGAATAACTAATATATATATATATATAAAGTACATATATATATATATCATATATAATATATATATAATATATATATATATATAAATATAAACTATATCTATTATAGTAGTACTACTTAATACTATAGTATACTTCCCGTCTACTACTATATAAAACTTATATATTATAATATAATATACACATAATAATAATATATAGCCACTATAGTATATAATAATAATACTATATATTTAATAATATATATATATATTAGATATTATATATTATATATATATACTTAAATAATAATTCACTATATATATATAATATTATTTATATATATAATACTAGTAATATACCATATATATAATATACTGCAATACTTATATTATATATATATAAATATATTATATTAATATAAGGCCCTACAAGTATATATATTGATCACATCTATCTATAATTATCCAATGATTCTACATATATACTTATATATACATTATATATACTATTATTATATATATAAGCCTATTATAATAATACATATATATTATATATACATAGAATATATTCAAATAATGTATACTATAAAATTGAGAAATATATAATATCTCAATACTCAACTACTTATATATATATATAATATATATAATATATATAATAGTAGGGTACCCAATAGTACCATCGCGGGATTTTTAGAGTTAAAAAATTACAGATATATATATGTAACATATATTATATATATTATTGTAATGTATATTATATATTATAGTAATTAATATATATATATATATATATTATATTATATATATATATAAATATATATCTAAACTATATATATATATATAATTTATATATATATATATATATATATATATATATAATATTATATTCATATATATATAATAAATTAAATATATATATATATATAATATATATATTATATATATAATATATAATAATAAAATAATTAATAATAATATAATAAAAATAATAATAATAAATAATAATAAATAATAATAATAATAATAATAATAAAAATAATAATAATAATAATAAAATAATAATAATAATAATAATAATAAAAATAATAATAATAATAAAAATAATAATAATAAAATAATAATAATAATAATAATAATAATAATAATAATAATTAATAATAATAATAATAATAATAATATAATTAATAAAATAATAAAATAATCAATAATAATAAATAATAAGAAGAAATCAATATTGTTTTATACGGTTGTTGTGTCTTTGACGCCCGTTTGCTTATAAAAAAATGTTTCAATTCCGCTATTGACTTTCCTCGGGAGACACCCAAAATTGTACTTTGCATCAAATTTGCAATCATCTGTAATTTGAAAATTGGTTAAAGTTATGGTTTAGGTTTTCTTTAGCAATCACAATATGATACTAAAGTAAAATATTATATATATATATATATATAAGTATATTATATATTATATATATATATATATATATATAATATAATATATATTTATATAAATATATATAACTATATATATAAATATATATATATATATATTATATATATTATAATATATAAAAATATATATATATATATAGATATATTATAATATATAATATATAATATATATTAACTATATATATATATATTATATAAAATATATATATATATATATATATATGAATATATATATATATAGATATATATATATATATATATATAGTATATAAATATAATATATAATATAATATATATATATATATATATATATATATATATATATATATATTATATATATATATTAATATATCCTCCGGTGACTTATCAAATTCTACCCAGAAGCTGAGAGTAAGTAATTTCTTTTATAAGCCAATATTAAAGGCCGATATGCACCGTTATACGGCATTTGGGAAAATAATTAAACGGAAGTGTCCCAGACTTTATCGAATAGTAACATGTAAGAATTTGAGCATAGCTGGTTAAGTCTGGGGTCAGAGAGTTGGATAGAGAATGATGAACGTGTTGAAAGAAATACGCGTCACCACGAGCATTTCTCAATGGAGAGTTATGCCGACGAAGATTCAGACAAGCAGTTTCCCTGTGTAATAAATGCGATAGGAATAAATGCCCCGCCGTCTTCGGGCCTGGGGAGAGAGGGAGAGGGAAGAGAGGAAAGAGAGAGAAGGGAGTCCAAGAGAGAGAGAGGAGAGAGAGGAAGAGAAAGAGAGAGAAAAATATATTATAAATATATAATATATATAATATAATATATATATATAATATAATAATATATATATAATATAATTATAGTATAGATATATATATATATAATATATATAATATACTATATATATATATATAATATATATATATAATCACCAAGTGTATAAATCACAGAGGG
>JABUQX010064358.1:0-25000 GCA_015478945.1 Trachelipus rathkii | reverse complement strand
AAATGCTAATGTCCCATGAATTTATCTCCATATTTTCTTTAAATTTCCTCAACGTCATTTTTGCAAAAGGTGCTGCTGTTTTCACGACAGAAGGAAGAGAGCACCTTGAAGGTCTTCGTCCTGTTCATTTGTCTAGTCCCTAACCTCTCCAAATCCAGCCACCCTGCTGCCTTGTTGGGCATCATTACCTGCAGTTCACGGGAGATTCACTCCAGTCAAATTAATGACGACTCTAAACAGCAATGCTTGTGCGAATCTGCTATCTTTCACGACCACAATCTCTTCCATACCGTCCCACCTCATCTTTCAGTTGTTACCAGCATAATGTGGACTGTAATGGCGTCTCTTTTCGAATTTTATTCTTTAACCAAGACTACCCTTGTTTCATTTATTCGATTAGTTTGAAGCTCCAGCCTCGCCAAAGTTCCCTACTCTAAAAAAACCAATGTAGCCCATGTGGCTAACTTCTCCGATCCCATCCTCTCGCAAGCAAACAAATGACTCTTTGGACCCTATCCCTGCTAAGGTGACTGCAATTAAAACCGATGCAGGGAGAATCGGAATGGAATATCCCTCGTAGCTGCCAGAAAATTCAGGTCGGCATTCGATCAAGGTCGCCTTCCATCAACTGATTATTATCCTGCTCATCGACAAGGCTTCTGGTCTTACTAGCAGCAATTATCAGAAATATAAAGTCGAACATTGGTAGGTGGTCTTTCTCACTGACGAAATCTTTTACAGTGAGGTGATCCTCGCACGCCTTCGCATTGGCCGCAACAATATCACGCACAGCCGCTGCATGTAACAGGAACCTACCCAACCTGCCAAATTTGCCTTCGCAACACCCGCACTCTGTTCACCACGATCACTGATTGTCCTCAACTGGACTCCATTCATTCGGCGTCGCCATTTTCCTACACTATGGTCACTAACACCTAAAAGGCTATCACTCCACGCCTTGACTAAATCTTCCCACTTCAACAGTAACTCGATATTCTCTTACCTTCAGGAAAACCATTCTGTATGATATCTAAAATATTTTTCTTATACATCTATCAAAAGCATTATGTTAGAAACCCACTCCAGATTTGATCAGCCTATCGTGGCCGCTTCTTTGTGGGGCCGTGGTGGGTCCCGTACACCCACACAAACAAACAAGCAATTATTATTATTATTATTATTATTATTAATATTATTATTATTATTATTATTATTATTATTATTATTATTATTATTATTATTATTACAGATTAGCTTCCCATTTCCAGCTGGCAAACGCAGAATGAGTCGTCAGTTATTAACGGACATAAATGGTTCGCAGCTACAAGTGATTGTCAATGATCTTCATACTCAGATCGAGAGTATGTTGAATGATATATATATATATAGGCAGCATATATATATGTTATAAATATATATATATATACATTCTATATTTATAGATAGATGTATATATATATATATATATATATATTATTTATATTTTTATTATTATTTATTATTATTATCTTCCTATCCCCAGATTGGGGCTGAGGAGCGTAGCGTACACCGGAACAGGAAAGTAGAAGAAAAACATGACGCACGTCGAAAAGCCGTCCCGTCCCCTTTACACCCACAATGAGAAATCGTCGCAATTCAGAAAAATCCGCCCTGAGGCTTCACGAGACTGCGACGGACACTCACTGTGGTATCTCGTCAATGTGGGGTTCATCCCCTGGTCAAAGCCCACAGCCACACTCCCTCACAAAAACCCTGCCATTCACTCCTGTTATGCACCTTTCTTTCTTGCCTCTCTGCCAAACTCTCATTCCTCTTTCTCAGGTATTCTTTTAATGACTCGATCCACTTTTTCTTCGGTCTCCCAGCCAGTTGATTCCCAACACACTCACCACTATACATCCACTTTACCAACCGACCATCATCCATCCTTTCCATATGACCAAACCGTCTCGATGTACTCTCGTTTATTCTCTTATTTACGCCCGTCTTCACATCACAGAGCTCCCCCAACGCGTTCATTCCTCATTTTATCAATTCTCACAACAAACACGCCCCTAAGATTGTTCATCTGAAACTTTGTACCTAAGATCTATACCTCTTATTCCAGACCATAGTTTCACTACTATACATTAACACTGGTAACAACATACCCCCATGCAAACCCAGTGCACTCAAGACAGTTCCTCTTCACATCTATCAAGATTTGAGTAACACTTACCTTCCTACTATTCACAACTTTCCTACTACATTCTGCATCATTCGTTCCCTTTTCATTCAACATATATCCTAAATATTTAAATTCAGATACTAGTTCCAGTTGCTCACCTTCTAACATAACATCAAACTGCGAACCCTCCTCACTTACTACCGTCACCTTACTCTATGTGCATTTACTTTAAACCCCTCCTTTTACACAGCCTGCCAAACTTTTTTCAAATTCACCACACAAAATCAAATCACCAGCGTAAAATAAGCAGGACACCCTCCACTCTCTTTCTTCCATCAGTTTAACACATTCCCCTACCTCTAATTCTTTCATCGCCCATCCATATACAAATTAAATAGCCAGAGACTAAGACATCCCTGCCTTCACTACCCACTATTAATATTAAACCAATCACTCTATGACACCATTTATTCTTACATTCGCTTATCATCATACACACTTTTGATTCCATTCAAAGCTGCACACCAATACCTATACATTACTTTTGTAATCTATTATAGAGCTCCATGAGCAATCCTCCTATTTATACCTGTCAAAACTACAAAACCTAATACAACTTATTCTTCTTCTCCTCATTATATATATATAGGCAGCTATTGTTGCTATATATATAGAAGAAGATATGTTAGTTAGTATATATATATATATATATAGTACATATATATATATATATATATATATATATATATATATATATATTATTACATATATATATATATATATATATATATATTCAAGATTTAAATGAAGATTTGCTAATTACTTCTGACTATTGTAAGAGACGATTTTACACATGGGAACAAGATCTGATGTTAGTTTGATATTGAAGATCTGAATGAAACACTTGTAAGTAAAGTATTTTTATATAATATGAAACATTTATGAAAGTCATACTCCCCTAATTTTATTATTATTGTTGTTATAATATGGGAAACCTTTTTAAGAGGTCAGTAATTGTTTAAATTACTCTTTAGGCTTAGATATTAAAGATTGGATGTCGATCGTAGGAGAGTGGAATGTCAAGGAAAAAGAAAATCATGTAACTAAGTTGAGAAGACTACAAAAGGGAACTTAAAAGACGATGAAGAAACTGCAGTTTTCGTAAAGTTTTGCTAAAACAGTTTGCCGAACAAAATGAAAGTGACTGTGGGATTGTTTGTAAAGCATTGGTTAAATAAGTTTGTCATTTGGAACACAAGTGAATTTTTGAACATTGATGCACATGTTATGAATTCAGGGCTGGGTAAAAGAATCAGGTAGTCTATTTGGAGAGGGACAACTTAAAGAGGCGATGTTAGAAATGATGCTTCCAAAATTAATTTTGCTAGAGCACATTAAAAGATAAAATATGTGGCAATAGTTGGTGAAAATGTGTGTATGGATATGAATGGTAGACTCTTTAAAGAAAATGTTTTATTTGAATGATTACATAAAAGTTCTTCTCAACATGATCAAGTCTCTGAGAGTTTGTAATGATTGTGCGGAATGAGTGGGGCAGCCATTTTATTTTAAAATGTGTGTGAATTACATTACTTACAATATAAGTTTTTTATTTTATATTTTAGAGGAGCCAAACAACGCCCAAATGCCACTCTTGCACCCTTCCACAAACCAGTCCACAGCAAACAATCTATGATTGTTATCCATCATTCCTTCAAAAGTTTAAAGCTTCGACCAACCATTATAGTATGATGCGAACTCATATTTAACGTCACGCTTCTATTTAATTACCTCGTAACTCATTTATATTTTTAAATCTGCTTTTTGGATAAGCCAACTTTACCCTACATAATAATAATAATAAAAATAATAAATTTTGTTCCTAACATTAATAATCAAAATTGTTGACTAAATAATAACATTTCATTTATATATATATATATATATATATATATATATATATATATATATATATATATAGTATATATATATATATATATATATATATATATATATAGTATATATATATATATATATATATATATATATATTTATTATTTAAATAATCATTTACTTATTATTTGTTAATTACCTGAACAATATAGGAAGTCTAAGCCTGTTTATAATGGATAATATGTTCAGTTGTTTGAATGCAGAAAGGCACTATATAATAATAAATGTGTTATTTACAAAAATGGTCTATATAGAGGAAAGGAAAGAAATATTTTGGTATATATTTGAAGTTCACCTGCCATCCATATTGATTCCACATATGTTTGTCTTTAATAGCTCAACAAAATTTTATTAATTATATATGTTATTAAACAATACTAAGCAAACAGCATCCCTGGGTACCTGGCATCTGTGACTGTTCTCCTTGATATATATATATATATATATATATAATATATATAAAGAGAATAGTAATAGTATATATATATATATATATATATATATATATGATATATATATATATATATATATATATATATATATATATATATATATATATTAATTAAGTGGGGCAGTTTATAAGATCAAATAACCTGCTTTTTTAAATGTTGTTTGTTAAACCGTGGAAAGTTTTTTGTGGTCAGTCACCAATATATAATTTTAAGTTTAAAACACATTGAATACTTTTTTGTATCATTTTGCAAACTCTTCCATTCAATAATAAGCTCATTAGATTTATTTAATTGCAGTTGGAATTGTTTAAATGTCCACTAGATTAGTTTATTATGATGTATTAATTTCCTTATTTCTTGATATTATTTTATTCCTTATTAGAAACTGTAACCGTGTTATACAAGATGATTTAACTCATATTATACTGTCAGGATTAATTAAAGCTGAAAAGAAAATTTTGTTAGATATATTTCTTGAACTAAGTATTTTGAAGTCCATATTAATGTTACACAACGTTCATGGTAAAAGACCCAATATATGATAGGTCTTTATTAAAGTTACTGTCTATAGTTATATTTATTAGTATGATTAAGCAAGTTCGTTTGTGTGTGTGTGGTAATAATTATGAGAAATATTTAATCAAATATGAAAGAACAATATTTAAATGCGATTCTATTATCTTATCAAAAGCTATTTTGGAAGTAATGTCTTTATAAATATTAGCTCAACTTTTTAAAATATAGATTTTATCTATTGTCTTTTCGACTGTGCTCCAAAAAAAAAAAAAAAAAGATGTATGAACTTGAGAATCTCCTGAAGCGTTAAATTTAACCGGTTATCTAATAAATATTGAAATTTTACTGTGAAGTTGTTTGAGTGAATGAATGCACCTAGTGATTATATATTTATAATGGTGCGACTTAGCTATTATCTCTTATATCGTATTTATTAGCACTTTGTAAATAAATTTTTCTTATCATTCTATTTTATTTGCTTTAAAGGAGCATTAGTTTGAAAGCTTAAAACAATTTTTTCACTCATATTTTCCTCTTATAAATTACATTTTGACTATGCTTATATACAAATCATTTTTCATCATTATTAATCTGGTCCTCTCTGTTCCTAAAAGAATTCATGAATAAAGTATTCTTACTTTAAGAATTAGACATAAAATTGGATATGGAGCAAAGTGTTCTACAAGTGCGAGGTTTATAGTTTCCATGTTATAAGCAGAGATAAAGCTTAGTATTTTTAGATCGCTCTAACTAATGCGTGTGGTGAGGAACATAAGCCCAGTGTAATGATTAATAATTGCGTTTGACGAAAGAATAGTAAATTTTATGAACACACTAGTTTCTATCAATTTACTTGTACTGACATGGGCGTATGCAGGGGAGGGGACTTGCATCCCCCCCTAAATCTTGGCGAAATAAAAAACAACCTTATATGTTTGCCAGATGACGTTTATAAGGGTTTATTAGTAGATAAACTGAAAAAGATACATCAATCGATAGATACTGAAGGACTAATTACTAACGTATTATAAACATACATTTTTTTTTATAGTTTTAATGTTTTAGTTTTCACATGGTCAACTAAGTCGTGTTTATACAGCTAGCTTCTTGTCAGTATTCTCTACAGGAACTCTCAAATAGCAATGATAGCATTTGGCGGCTGATAAAGCTGTTATATATATATATATATATATATATATATATATATATATATATATTATTATATATATATATATATATATATATATATATATATATATATTATTATTTTTATATATATAATATATATATATATATATATATATATATAAAATGAATGGTCGTTCGATTTTTCTCTTTCATGAGTGGATGAAACTGTTGACCCCGCGTTATTGAGTTAACAACAAACTGATGCCTAACTACTAGGGCCATCCACGTCCCCAAAAGAACCTCTTCAAACGTAGTTTTTAAAGCACCCGGTTTTCATCCCATAAATGCTGAGTACTCAAAGCCCGGGCCGTATTATATGAGGGAGTACACGCATACTCGAAGAGATGAAATTACCTCCCATTTTTAATGGTGTGTCTTTCTCTCGTTCATATTTTTCACACACTCATCCTCCAGGCAAAATATTACATTTATCCACAGTATCATATACACATGATTAAAGTACACACCCCACTTAGACAACACTTTACAGACATCCCTACTACCATATCCCTGTGTGCGGGGAGAAAGAATTTACATCGTATGTCCTGCAGTGTGTCGTAGAAACGACTTCATATGGTGTGAAGGGGTTGGCTGCCTACTACCATTTATCTTTTGCCAGGTGCTAATGCATGCCCCGGAGAAGGTCGTGATCGCCGTAAACGACTTTCTACTTTCGGCGAAATTATGTGAATCGTATGGGTACATGGAAAGTCAGAGGAATAAATGCTGAGAAAGAGGAGAGAGATGGATGTATTTAGAAAGGGGCAAATTTGATTTGTCATGATCAACAGATATGAAAAGGTGAAACATGTGTGATGAAATGCAAAGTTGAAGAGAATGAGAGAAGAGAGAAGAGCTGTAATTTTTTGATGAGTGACCTGTGGTAAGGAAGTTATGGTAATTTGATTTGCAGTGAGTCCCTGTAGAATCTACGGTTAAATTTAAGTTTGAAATAGTCAAGGTATATGTGGTTGTGACGTATGGTCCATCTGAGGGAAACGTTGAAGAGAGTAATACAATTTTTGGGACACCTGAATGATGCTTTGATGGGGTGAGCAGGAGCTGATTTATAGTCAGTGACCTGGGAATTTAAGCTGGAGAAGTGATCGCGCACGGTATAACAGGTTTTGTGGGCGCGGGAGAAAACGAGAATGGTAGGAAGGTGATTGATTTGTGAAGAGAGAGGTATGTGTGTGAGCATACTTTAAACACAAGAGTATCCATAAGTATACTAGAGTTGGTGTAGGTGAGATGGTATCGGTAGTTGAAAAGTATGATTGATTTAGTGTTGGTGAAGAAGAGAGATGTTGAAGTATGTGTTGATGTTAAATCAGTTAGGGGTTTAGGGAATGGATTATCGGATCATTATGTTGTTCCAATGTAAATTAAGTTAGTGGGGGCTGGAAGGAAGGCGATACGAAAGGAAGTAGGTAAAATTATGAGTGAGAAGTTGCTATGTATAATACATAGCACAAGAGTTGCCCGTTAGTGAACTGTTGAATTGAACAAGTTGATACTGACAAATCTAGCAAAATGAATAGCTAAATTGTTAGAGCAAATGAAATGTGGATTGGGAATGTGTTTAGCAAAGAATGTTAACAGCGAATGGTGGAATGAAGAGGTGATGAAAGCAAGAAAAGAAGCGTGGTTGAATGCAAATTAAAAAGCAAATGATGAAGATTCAAAAGAAAGATGTTTGAATTATATAAGAAGAGGAAAAAGAAATACTAAAAGGTGCATACGTAGGAGAAAAACAAAGAGGTAAAATGGGAATGTTTGAAGAGGATGTTGAGTGACATAAGGAAATAGGGAAGCTCTTCTGAAGGAAGCGCGAAAGGTTAAGAATGAGAATATGGGAACTGCCTAGAATAATGAATAGGGATGTGCTGTAACTGATGAAATGATGTGAGGGGAGTGGGAAAGAATATTTTCAAACTGGCAACAATATTAACAGTAATGATGATGTGTTAGTGAATGTGTGCGGTTTTGATGAGCAAGAAGGAATAGGTATTTTGGGGATGAGGTTGTTAGTAAGGAGGAGGAGGTAATGGGTAGGGGGAGAAAGTTGAAGAATGGTAAATCTGGGCAGGTATAGATGAAATTACTGAGGTGAAATGATCAAGAGCGGAGGCGAGATGGCGATTGATTGGATCGGAAGTTGCACAAAGCGTTTATGAAGGGTATAGCTCCGAGGGATTGGAGGAGAGCGGTATAGCACCCGGTATAAGGGTAAGGAGAAAAGGGGAACTTAGAAATTATAGGGGAATGTTTATGATAGTTTAGAATGTATGATGGCATTTTAGTCATGAGTCGAGTGATCAGGACTGATTGGTGAAGAATATGCGTTTAGGAGTGGTAGAGGATGTGTGGATCAAATCTTTACATTGAAACAAATGATCAGAAAATGAGGAGAAGAAGAATTAAACGTATTTGAGAATTTTTGATCGGTAACAGTATGCAGATAGAGTTAATAGGGAAGCGTTATAGCAGGTGTTAGTGATATATGGTATTGGTGGTGAGCTTCTGAATGGAATCAAAAGTATGTATGACGACAGTGAAGCGTGTGAAAATGGTGCCAATGGTGATTGGTTTAGGATTTAATAGTGGAGTAAGACAGGGTTGGTTACATCTCCTTGGTTATTCAATTTGTATATGGATGGGTGTTATGAAAAGAATTGAGGTGGTGGGATGGTAATGGTAAAGGAATGGTGGAGAATGGAGCTGAGTGGAGGGTGTCTTCTACCCATTATATGATGATTTGGTTCTGTAAAGAACTGAAGAGAGTTTA
The DNA here is from genome assembly GCA_015478945.1 of Trachelipus rathkii. Taxonomy (NCBI): domain Eukaryota; kingdom Metazoa; phylum Arthropoda; class Malacostraca; order Isopoda; family Trachelipodidae; genus Trachelipus; species Trachelipus rathkii. The sequence continues at coordinate 15,936 of JABUQX010064358.1, read as the reverse complement.
ATATATGATAGAGAGACGGCAGGGTGTGTGAAAGGGAGGGGCTTGAAAGTAAACGTGGATAAGAGTAATGTTATGGTTGCTCGGTGTGCAGCTATGTTAGATGGTGAGCAGCTAGAACAAGTGTCTGAGTTTAAATATTTTAGGTATATGTTGGAGAAGGAAACGGACGATGCAGAGTGTAGGAAGTTAGGAATGGCAGGAAGGTGGCTGGTGCAATTAAATCGTTGGTGAGTGCAGGGACCAAGTCTTGAGTGTGCTAGGGTCTCACATGAGGGTATGTTGTTACCTGTGTTATTGTATTGTAGCGAGGTCTCGAATAAGAAGTATAGATCTAAAGTTCAATGTGTCTCAGATGACAATCTTAGGGGTGTGCTAGGTGTGAGAAGAATTGATAAAGAGAGGAATGAACGTATTAGAGAGTGGTGTGGTGTGAAGAAAGGGGCAAATATGAGATAATAAATGAAAGTATGTTGAGATAGTTTGGTCATGTGGAAAGATGAATGAGTAGGTTGGTTATGGATGTATAGGTGGTGAGGTGGAACCCGACCGGCTGGGACTGAAGAGAAACGGACTGAGCCGGTGAACGAATGTCTGAAGGAGAAAATGTGAGTTGCAGAGGCGCGAATAAAGGTGCATGATAGGAGAATGGCGGGGTGTTGTATGGTTTGTATCCACCTGGGGCCAGGGGATGAACCCTTACATTGACGATTACGGCGCAGTGAGGGCAACCGTCGCGGTCCCAGCGATGCTCTAGGTGATTTTCCGTCTGATTCACCACCAATGGTACAGAGGGGGCGGTAAGGCTGGGCCTTTTTTTCGTTTGTCATGTTCTCCTACCGCTTTTCTCTTCCGATGCTTTGTAAAACCCGTAACTCAACCTAAAGGAGGAAGGTAGCAAAGGAAGAGAGTATATATATATATATATTATATATAGAGATATATATATATATATATATATATATATATATATATATATATAGTATATAGTATATATAAAAGACTACCTTTAACGTTTTATCCCTGCAGGGGGTAACACGGGGGGACAACAGGAAATCGAACTTTAAGGCTGGCTATCCTAAACCAGTACCTAACGTAATCTTACTGCTGTTTTTTGCACTTCAGCCTCCCAGGTAGATAAACTCCAACTGCTTACAGCAGAGGAAATGAAACCAGCGTCCTCATGAGAGCAGATCAACTCCGCGCCACGAGGCGTTCATATATATATATATATATATATATATATATATATATATATATATATATGCATATATATATATATATATATATATATACATATATATATATATATATATATATATATATATATATATGCATATGATATGATATATGAGTTATACATGCAGAGTATATATATAACTCAACCTGCCCCCTAAATGAAATCCTGCCTACGCCCATGTGTAGAGAGTATCATAACTGTTTGTTCTTGAAACATACTTGATAAAGTTTCCAATTTTTTTTTTGAGGGGCGGGGGGAAGCTTGCCTGACAGTGAAACAAACTTAATTTAATAGGTACCCAATTAGTAAAATTGGGAAAATCTGGAATCAAGGTGGTTTTGAAAAAAATATATTTATTGGATATATTCCTGCAGACTGTTAAGAGTTTCTATAGTTGATGAACAGCACCCAAAGTTTTCAGGCGTGGCATTAAATCAAGCAATAGCAATTTTTTTTATTGTGTAGAACAGAAAATTGGAACTTTTTACTCAACTCGACAAAGATTACGAACCTCTTTGAAAAACTCTTACAAGAAACTCTGGGTTTACTAATGTCCAGAGCTTCTACAGCTTGAAAATTAACCAACTTGAATTTGCAAGCTCCTATAAATGATTTGAGATCGAAGCCATTTAAATCCTTGTGCGATCGTTGATGGTGGAGATAGGTAACTTTCGCACCTAAACTTTTCACACTCTGGTAATATTATTCACAATTTTACCCCCACAAACTTGACTGGGTTAGATTACGTATTCCATTATTGCTCGTTGTTACGAAGTTTTCCAGTTTCGAGCTGCCCTATGGCCTATTTCTTTGAAATTGAAGGTTTTCTGGTAACATACAAAACTTGATGGCAGAATATCTTGGGCGCTTAGGTAATACTTACACTAAATTAAAATAACCAATTAACTAAAATCACCTATCTGTTACCGCAACATTAAAACATTTATGAAATTTCCAATTTACTCATTCCTCAACTGTCCCATTTAGAAAGTAGTATGCATACCAAATAGTAAACTTTTTCTTCTTAAAAGAATATAAATTGCCACATTTTAGAAAATTTAATAACATTTAATATTTTTTTGGGAACAAAATAAATCTCTTTCTGTAATAATATATATATGATATATATATATATATATATATACTATCTGTCCATATAGATTCCAGATAATATAGGTACTATTCTTTTAGTATGTAATATATATATAACTATATTATATATGATATCAGATGTCATTGGTTCCCCCAGGGCATATAATAGTATATATAATACTATAATAATATAATATATATATATATATATATATATACTATATAATAATATAATATATATTATAATATATAATATAATATATAATATATATATTAGCTGCCCCTTGGTTCCAGAGAATTGGGGGTTGGGTGAACAAACATGGACCAGAAACTAGAGGCATGTATGAGCATTCTTAAGGCATAAATAAGTGGTAACGGACCCCCAACCCAACTACCATTGTCCTTTTAGCCACCTCTTACGACAAGCAGAACGTACGTTGTGGAAATTCATTCTCCACACACGGTTATATATATATATATATATATATATATATATAATATATATATATTATATATATATATATATATATATATATATTATATATATAATATATATTATATATATATATATACTAATATATATAGATAACTATATATAATATATATATATATATATATAATATATATTATATATAATATTAATTATTTATTTGCAATTACAACTTTCCCCATAATTTTATTTTAGCAAATGGTTAAGGGATTCACAATATCGATATGCCACAGTAATAGTAATATATATATATATATCATATATTACATATATATTAGTTATATATATATATATATATATATATTATATATATATATATATATTATCATATTATATAGTTATATTATATATATAATACTATATATATATATATATATATGAGTATATATAATTGTAATTTTAACTAGTATTTAATCCTGTGTGATGCAGACAGATTGACAATACCTCCCTCTCCTTTCAATCACACCAAGTATTCCAGATTTAATTTAATTAAAAATTTACCAAAGAGGAAAAATATTACTTTAGAAAAACTCAATGACCAAAAGAAAAAAAAAATTTGGTTTCCTGTTTTAATGTTAAAATTAACTTTTAGATTATTTTGTAACGTTTCAAAATAACAAGGAACTTAAGACAAAAAATAGGCATTAAAGAAGTCATATTCAGAGAAGGAAATCTTTTTAAGTAAATTATCTTGTTGCTTCACTACTTCTTGTTAAATAGAAACAAAAACAAATATGTTTCTTGCGTAAAATAATTAATTATAGAGGTACCAGGACATTCAAATTAATTTCAAACATATATGTAAAGCAAAATTATATATAATAAATGTCTTATCACTCACTACTGGCCTCTTTAATAGAGAAAGATTTTCCTCTTGAAGTAAAAGTAATTTTTCTTATTACTTGTTTTCTTTTCCATCTATTGCTCCTATACAACAGAGGTTCTAAATTTTGTATTTCCAAAATTTACGATTATTATTATTAATGTTACTTTTTTTTTTCCTTTTTTTAGGGTGGTCATATTTATCCTGTGTAAAAAAAAAATCTTGCAATATCTTTAATGATTAAAGCCAGTATTAAAGGAAACATACAATTCTACGACGACTGTTTGTTCTTAATTAATTGATCAAAATACTCTTTAAAGCATTAAACATTTCACACACACACACAAAAAAATGCTGTTGATTATTCTGCATTTTAATTTTATTCCATTTACAAAATTTCATTCTTCCATAAACATACTACAATGTCAGCTTTAAATTTTGATAAATGCAGATTAAGTTCTGGACTGTATTTTACAAAACAAATAATATATATATAATATATATATACTATATATATATTATATATAGATATATATATATATAGATTATAATACTATATATTATATATATAATATTATAATATATATATATATTATATAATTATATATATATATATATATATATTATATACATATAACATATATATATAATTAATATATATTTATATAATATATATAATTATATATATATACTATAATATATATAATATATAATATAAATATATATATATATATATATATAAACTGAATGCGTAAAGAACAAAAAGGTAGCTAAGATTTAAATGTGGTAGTGCAGCAAAACAATATCCCGCACCACCCAAAATTTCAAAAAAAAATACACGGGCTGGTATCATGACAATTCCATTGATAACAACAAACTGCAAGTCTCCGCCTAAGTAACTTTTCCTACAAAGGTAACAAAAATATAATTTACTTTAAAAAAACCTAAGTTAACATACTAATCATCTCTTATTTTAGTAAAAACGTGATAGTAAGAGAAAGTACACAGGCTCGCTTTCTAGTACCCTAAGAATATAATCTTACAACGAAATATCCTAACTGCCAAAGCAACATATATATATAATATATAATATATATATTATAATATATAATATAATATTATTATATATTATATAATATATAATATAATAGATAAGTAATATATATATAGAAGTCTGTCTCCAAATAAAGCGTTTAATGGAGGGTATAGTTCCAAGGGATTGGAGGAACGCAGTAATAGTACCCATTACATAATAAGGAGAAAAGGGAAAACAGTGTAGAAATTATAGGGAATAAGTCTATGAGTGTTGTAGAAGTATATGCTGGCGGCTAGTTTGGTTCGAAAGAAAGTGCGTCGAGGTGACTGACGGAAGCTGATTGGTGAAGATACAAGTGGCGTTTCTAGGAGTGTAGAGGATGTGTGGAACTTCAAATCTTTACATAGAAACAAATGATGAAAAATGAGGAGAAGAGAAGAATAAATTGTATTTAGGTTTTATGGATTTGCAACAGCGTTATGATAGAGTAGATAGGGAAGCGTATGGCAGGTGTAGTGTTATATGTGTTGCATGTAGGCTTCTGAATGGAATCAAAATACTGATATGACGAATAGTGAAGCGTGTGTTAAATAAATGAAGTGGATAGTGAATGGTTTAAGGATTCAATAGCGGAAGTAGACAGGTTGTGTTAGTCTCCTTGGTTATTCAATTTGTATATGGATGGAGTTAGTGAAAGAATTTGAGGTGGGGATTGCAAGGAAATGTGTTAGAATGGTGGAGAAGAGTGGAGGGAGGGTGCCCCTACCTATTATATGCGAATCATTTGGTTCTGTGGGGCGAATCTGAAGAGAGTTGAGAGGATGAATAGAGAAGATTTGGCCAGGGGTGTGAAAGGAAGGGGCTTGAGAATAAACGTGGATAAGAGTAAGGTTATGGTAGTAGGTGTGAAGACACTCCTCAGTGTGAAGTTAAGTTAGATGAGGGAGCAGCAGAACAAGGTGCTGAGTTTAAATAAATTAGGTATATGTTGGATGAGAAGGGAACGGACGATTCAGAGTGTAGTAGGAAAGTTGTGAAATGGCAGGAAGGTGGCTGGTGGTGCAATTAATCGTTGGTGAATGCAAAGGACTAAGTGTTGAGTGTGTTAGTCTTACATGAGTTATGTGTTACCTGTTTATTGCTATGTAGGAGACTATGTCTGGAATAATAAGTTATACGACTTAAAGGTTCAATGTGTTCAGATGGACAATCTTAGGGTGTGCTAGGTGAGAAGAATTGATAAAAGAAGAATGAACGTATTAGAGCATGTGGTGTGGTGTGAAGAAAGGGTAAATGAGAGAATAAATGAAAGTATGTTGAGATGTTTGTCATATGGAAAGGATGAATGATAGTAGGTTGCGTTAAGCGGATGTATATTGGTGTGTTGGGGAACCGACCGGCTGCGCAGACCGAAGAGAAAGTGGATTGAGTCGTGAACGAATGTTGAAGGAAGAAATGTGAGTTTGCAGAGGCAGAGAATAAAGGTGCATGATAAAAGAGAATGGCGGGGTGTATGCGGGCAATTGTTGTGGCCCCACCTGGGCCAGCGGATGAACCTTACATTGACGATTACCTAGTGATGAGTGCGTCGCAGTCGCATGATGCTTTACTGTGAACCCTGCTGCATGCGAAAAGTCCTAATTAATTGGTACAGAGTGGCGCGTAAGGCTGGGCTTTCTTTTCGACCGGTGTCATACATGTTCTCCTACTGCTTTGCTTTTCGATGCTGTACAGCACCTTACCCCCAATCTTGGGCCAAAGAGGAATTGTGAAGGAAAGAAAGAAAGAATATATATAATATATACTATAGTATCATATATAATATATATAGTATATATTATAATTATATATACATAGATAGTATATACGTATATATAATATATATATATATATAATATATATATATAATTAATAGTATAATATATTATATATATATCACTAATATTTTTCACGGATCCTGTCTGAAATCCATGGTAATAGTAGCTGCAGTATTAATTAAGCAATAATAATAATAATAATAATAATAATAATAATAATAATAATAATAATAATAATAATAATAATAATAATAATAATAATAATAATAATAATTATAATAATAATAACATTGGTATACAGTATAAAAAATTATAAGTATTTTTCTGTACAACAAATGCTCAAAGAAAATAACCATCTAACAGCGAGTACTTCTCAGGTAGAGACCTTGATTCACAAATGTCCTATTGGAAGAGGAATGCCAACGTTCAATCACGATATCGAGACCCGTTCCTGACTATTCTGAATTCTCATGAGATTTATTAAATAAGATAGAGGCGTCCCAAATTTTCATAACTCGATCCTGACCTACAAAAGTAGCAAAAATTAAATTAAAAATTGTACAATGTAGGCGAACTTGAGGTATCTACATAAACAAACCTACTTTTATATAAACAGAACTATTATGTATAATAAATAATTATACTATACTAAAGCTCCTTGGATTAAAAAAAGTAAACCAAGTTAACCAAATTAGATGGTTTACGAAAATTCTTTTCTTGGTTTACAAAATTTAACCGGCAAATATCCACCACTATTCATAAATATTTTTTTTTTGTTTTGTTTTTTGTAGTATATTATTGCAAAGAAAATATCGCCTATTCAGAATTATTAAAATTGAAACTTAGTTTCGCTCAAATATTTTATTATGCCAACTGTACTTGTAATATATGCTCAATCACGCTTCAGAATTCAAACCGCACAGATTATTCACTTCATCAGCAGATGACTATTCGAGTAATTAGTGGCCGGAGGCCTTTAAGAGTTTTGTGCTTTAGAGTGCGAAAAGGAATACTACACTAGTTGATGAAATTTTTTTGGAATAACCTACATTAAAATTTATGCATTAACAGGACCAGTGCCCGTTAATACATATCCTTTACATCATGTAAACTATCTCATTCAGTAGGTTACAATTTTTTTCTTTTAAAGATAATTTTTGAAATGCTCAACTAAGTTGTGATATCTTAAAACTCTTCAGAAAGTGAACTGTATTAATGTTTAAAATAGTTGGTTTCTACAGAAAACGTTTTTAACAATAATTTGCAGAGGCAGCCGTGATTACATAGTGATTAATAAATAATATAAGTTAATTCATTCATAGTAAGAAAACTAATCCCAAAGACAAGCTCACATTCCTAAATTAGGAACTTGTTCGTAACTGGTGGTGGAATTATCAGTTTAAAAAAATAATCATTTAGGAAATATGAAAATATAGTTATTTATTACTTAATTTCATAAATTTTTTGAGGGAGGCACATTTATTGTTCACCTAAATATACAGATGAGTAAAAAACGAAAAGAGGCTAAAAAATATATATGAAAAAGTTAAATGTAGAAAAATGGTGAATGGGCGAGAAATACAAAGGAAGGGAAACATAGGTGAAAGAAAAAATAGACAAGAGGACAAGAAGGGCAATGTAAAAGGAATTAAAAAATAAGAACTTTACTCTCAAGGACTTATGGAAGTTCTATAACATCTATTTTGCAAAGAAGAACATAGCTGATTCTTGGGACGAGGTAAAGGAGACAAATATTAAATTCCAATTTTCAAATAATTTAAATAAATTAACTCAAATTGCCTAGAAATATAAGAAAAAAAAACACTTTAAACATTATACAACAACAACTATTAGAAACTAAAAAAATACTTTAAAAAAATGAATCCTGACAAAATTGTAAAAAGCCACAAAATAATTAAAAAGTAAAGAGGCGAAGAATTAATAAGATATTAAAAATAATAGTTAAAAGAATACTAACCAATTGTAAGTAAAAGCTCCGCTTCTTCGTCTATATCTAAACACACAACTGTGTGTTTAACCTCCTGAAATTTCGCCAACGATAATCGACTGCCAATAAAAATTAGGAATAAATAAACTAAGTTATTGAGTAAAAAATAATAAATATCTAAATAATAAACAAAATATACATTTAATTAAAGCTTTAAAAACGAATCATATTTGCTATAAAAAAAAAAAATAATCATAAAAAGAGGATTAAAAATTAAAAAAAAAAAAAAATCTTATTCATTAATTCATAAACGAGAAATGATAATTTAGATACAATAATAAAACTCAATGGTATAAATATTAATTTCAATCATTACGAATTATTTTTATATTATCACAACTTTACCACTTAAAGCTAATATATATATATAATACCGTATATATATATATATATATATATATATATATATATATATATATATAAGTATATATAATATATATATATATATATTAATATATATTACTATATATATATAATATATAATTATATACTATTATATAATATATTACTAATATATTAATATATATATATATAAATATAATATAATAATATATATATATATTATATATATTTATATATTATAATATAATAATATATATATTATATATAATATACCGTAATATATATATATATATATTATACTATATATATATATATATATATATATATTATATACTATACTATATATATATATATAATATATTATATATATATATATATTATATAATATATACTATATACTATATATAATACTACTATAATAATTAATAAATTACCTTATTTCCTCTGTTATGAAAGATACATGAATAGCAAATATTACAATACTAGCATGACAAAGTTGCTACCAGTGATTAAAAGCAAAGATATGGGCGATTAAAACCTAATAAAATATTCTAAGTATTAAAATGTTACTATTATTAACTTCTATTATTCTTCTCCACCAGTATATTATATATATAGTATATATATATGATATATATTATATATATAATATATATATATATATATAATATAGTAATAAGACTATATATATACTATATATAATACTATTATATTATATATAATAGATATGATATATATAATATTATATTATAAATAAATATTATATATAGTATATATATATATAATATATTTTTTTTTTTCACCGGCTGAAAAGGTGAGAGGCCTACATGAATCAAATTCACTCCTACATTAAAAGCAAACCTATTTCGATACACATCGTTTGAAAGTGTACAAGTTAAAGAAAATGAAGATAGAAGACGAAATAGTGTTTCACATCTAAATTTTATAATAAGTGGAAGTATGGGGCTCCGTCTTAAGTCCGAGGTCAGAAGAGAGTTCGATTGAAAAAGGAAGAGACTAAATACAAATACGAGTCACTTTAGTTCCTCTCCTCAAATGAGAAGGCATGCGAGTAGAAGAGAGTTCAGAAGAGCAATGACTATTGGTAAAAGAGCGATGGTATAAGGAGTGATACAATTGCTCAATGGCTAGCAAGAGACTAGGGAGAGTAGTGGAAATGAGTTAATAAGGTGCAAAGCCCTAAACTCCGCAATTTAAATAACAGCGGTGCGAGTGGAATAATCCCAGATACGAGACGCATATTCCACGGAAGGACGAACGAGATCCCTATGCGAAGCAAGAAACTGGAACAAGGTATAGAAATACTGAAATAGCCTCAGAATACCAAGCCTATTTAGAAGCTTGTTTATTGAGAGAATAAATTTGACCAGTCAAGAAAGATCCTGAGATAAGAAAAGCCAAGTGTTAAGAAAAGAGAAAGGTTTGAGTTGTGGGGAAATATACATCGAGTAGATTGATGAAGGAAGAGTTTTTTAGATGGTGAAAACCATATTTTCTCAACCCGTTAGATTTATAAAATCAGAGGTCAGCAGTTCCAAGATAATGATTCTAGCATCAGCTGTTTGCGATTATGTAAGTGTAAGATGCGTTTTGAAATATAAAGAATAATGAATGGTGGATGGGAAATAAGCCTGAGAAAAGGATAGACGCCAAAAAACAAAATTAACAAATCAAATCTTTGTGCCTAGCTTCATGAAAGCTTCCGATATATCTAGCGTCACAGAAGTAGATTCACAGAATTGGAAAATTGGAGTGGGCCAAGAGTATGACAGAAAAGATGTAGAAAATTAAAAGTCTTGCATTTTTTTACCAAGTTAGAAGAATTAGGATGTTTCTAAATCTTTCGGTTTATTATTATAGATTCCAACTGTATAACTATGGAAAGAACATATTAAAACAAAACGACAATAATTAGAGCATTGAGAAGGGCCCCCTTTTTTTTAGCACAAGAATAAGTTCACGCTTGAGGCATGTAGGAAAAGGTTGAAGCTGAGAAGCAGAGTCGTTAAAGTTTACCGTGGCAGGATGCATGCAAGCAGATTTTTAGAACCACAGAAATAATACCCACGAGACCATACTTCTTCGTATTTAGCTCTGAGCAGACGACGATCAACCACTAGAACTAACTGCGACCCTAAGCATACATAAGTTTGAGGGATAAGAGAGGAAAGAATAGCAATAGAATCGTGTAAAGTTAAATTTGCGAAAAATGTTAGCCAAGAACTGTTTTAGAAGGTAAATAAGCTGTGAAGCTTTTCTTTCTTAGTCTTACACACCACTAACCGGCAAAGGAGTAGGTATAAAATACAAAAACCTAGAAACTAATGTCAACCTAACTAACTTCTCAGGTGAATACATACGCCTACTTTAAAGACCGATATTTAATTCAGTAGGAAATACAATACAATACATAGCAGAGGTGGCTAGAATGTATTAGGTACTGCACGGAAGCTGGCAGAGTTTCTGAACCCACACAAAATTTGAAGGAAGAAACTGCACCTCTTATATTGCAAGGGAGTCGTAGAAGGTGAAATTTAATTAAAAAAAAATCCTTTAGTGTGATTTAGTATAAAATATCACATGGAAAATTCTAATTTCAAGAAAGGAAAAATGATAATGATCGTTTGTCAATAGAATCATTCTATTTAGGACCTACGATTACGAATTTCTTGAAGTAATTTTATTTCTAACCTGTACATAAAGGCTTTTTTTTTTTCAAACTAAAATATAAAGAAATTGGGCAAACAAAGATAAGAGATATTTTGCTAAGCTGTACGATCGTGTTAGTACTACAATGTTTTAAGGAGAAAAGAGAAGAGAGAAAGGAAAAAAGAGAAAAGAGGAGAAAAGAGGAAGAGAGAGAAAAAAGGAGAGGATAGAAAAGAGGAGATGATAGAAGAGAAAAGAGGAGAGGAGATAGAGAAAAAATTTTATTTTAAATTCAAAGCTTTTCATAAGGATGAAATAGAGTAGTATTTATGTACTAAAATACTATTATTAATTAGTCTTTTACCACCGAATTTTAATTTCAATGTATTTTTAAATTTAACATTTATTTAGTAGCTGATGTTAATAGCAAAACAAGACAATTACCACGATAACTGCAAACTTGAAGTTTTGAATTCGAAGTTAAATGAACAAAAATCTGACTTAACCTATCAATGAAATGAAATTTTATAGTTTCTCGGAAAAAACGAATTTGTGTTTCCCTTAAAGCGTGATATTATAAAAGCTTCAATACAACACCTGTTTAAATATGAATGAAAATAATGTTATATGACTTACTCGCTATCTTTTATATTCTGAAAGCACTTGTCACAAACTCTTACTTCAAACTCAAATCCCAGCGCAGGAAGATTCGTACGATTACTGCTGCAACTGTCACATACAGCTTTACCACATTTTCTGAAATAAGTTAATCTCATTCCAATCTTTTTCAATGGAATTATTTAAGATTAAAAGTAAAAAAAGTGTGAGGTTTGCTTTCTATCCATTTTCTTGAAAAAGAAAACGCATCCAATCAAACAACTATTTTCGAGTAACTAAAGCATGCTAAGCTGAAATTATTTATATAAAATAATAATAATAAAAAATTGTTTTCCTGCAAATGTTCTCTCAGCTTTTAAAAGAAACAAAGTAAATACTGTATTGAATTAAAAGAATGTATATACTAAGTAATAAACACTTTCACACGGACTAGTTCATAAAATTTTAGTGAGAAGGAATTTACAATCAACATAACATTTTAAATCATTTAGGTCATAAATCAAATACAATGCAATTTGGAGAGTATGCAGTACCACCCTTCCCTTTTTGAAACGTTCTACTATATTTCTGACATTTTAAATCAATTTTCCCTGGGTTGAGATTAAAAGAATTGAGAGAATGGGTCGAACTCTTAAGCCCAATTGGACACTTGTATTTGTAGGTCAGAATTAATAGGACTCAAACAATTTGATTTCCGAATACCTTATTTCCTACTACTTAATTCTACTTGATTATTATTTCTTCCCACGCCCTTTCCCACAGTATTAAAATCCATAACATTTTATATTACGGAATTTTAACTTCAAAAGTTATACAAACCACTTTTGAATCAATAAATACTCGATACAAGTTATGTCAGTCGGACCAAGGCTGTGACTTTTTTTAATTTAATCTCAAAAATTTTCATAAACATTACAAACACTTGGATATCTATCTCCTAGAATGCTTCTTGGGTGGGTATGTTTTCAGCAAAATATAGTCTCTTCAATGAAGATCCTGTATAATTGAAGAATCCTGTATATCTTATGAAAATTGATTTTAATTATAATTTTCAATTAAATTAATATTAAACAGTTAAAATTCCTCCATTTTAATTTTTAATATGGCACCAATAGAAAGAAAATATTAAAATGTTCTCAGAGATCTTTAGCAATTAATTTTTCAGTGTATAAAAGGTCTCGGAGAACAACCGTTTGAGAACCAATGTCATATATTATTTCTCATATCAATTTCTGCATTTTAAATATCCATGTATGAAGTTCCCTCACTGTTATTTAAATTCAAATATTTTTAATGCAAACACTTAATCCCTAAACATTTCTTACCAAAAGTTTCGAATTGATCAAAATTATTTTACATCCATCTAAATCAGAGTTGGATCTAAGCTTCTGTATCGGAGCCAAAAATTATAACAAAAACAAGATTGCTGACGCTACATAAGTTAATCGTTTTCTGAAGATTGTGAAGATCTTTAACTTTTTTGACATCAGGGATTCAGTTATAGGGCATCTTATCAAACCAAGAAAGTGGTTCTCTGATTAATTATTTTTCAGATCTTGATTCACATACTGTCAGTTGGGTAGTACAAATCCCACAAACCATGAAATTGCCGATGTGCCTGAAGAGAATCGGGTATTGGCAGAGGAACTTCTTGAACTTATATGAAACTCATTAAATTTTAGAACAAGGCAGATGTCAGTTTTTTTTTTGTATATAAAGAACTGCAAAGTTTTTCAAAATTGCATTTAAGTAAGTGAAAAAATGCTGCTGCCATTTGCAAAACCTAACTTTGTGAGTAAAGAATTTTCCATTTTCATCAACTTAAAAACAAAAGCGGTACCAATTCCTCTGACATCAAATAGTTTTAATTTTGATGTTATAATGTATCTAGAATTGAAACTATCATATCTTCAACGTCTGAAGTGGAAATGTTTCAATAAAATTCTTCTGTTCTCTAATATGCTCGTCGCTAATTTTGCCTGTTATAATTTTATTTTGATATTTCATGCAGTTTATTTTTAATTTTATTGTTTATTTTTTTAGTTTTTCTTTTAAAGTTGAATTATAAAGAATAAAAAAACTGTATAATACAGCTTATGTGACCGTAGTCTCAATACAAATGAAACAATGAACTATTTTAAATTTGGCTCTTCTTTGTATTTTTCGATTTTAGTTTAATTTCAAAAAATATTCGTAGACTATAATTTTAAAAGCAATTAGTTTGGTTTCCCTCATTTTCAAGTCTAGGAGTAATAATTTTGAAGGCATTCCCTCACTTTCAAGTCTAGAGGTAATAATGTAGGCATATCTATATATTTTGGGATAATACCCAAGAGAGTTCTGTGACCACTGGTTTAGCCATACCTAATTAATATTCTTAGGTCAGTAAATTGAGTAAGCCGTAAGTTGTAAAATATAAATCTCATTCATATTAGGTGTCTAGAGATAAAGCAGTTTAGATAAATTTTTGGATATCAAAAGTTTTTATGAATTTTTAAACATTGAAAACAAAAAAGCCCAATAGAACCCCCCCCCCCTAAAATTCCCCACGGGGCTGCTGTTCTTTAAAAAATGCTCGGGTTTATGCAACCCTGAATTAAATAGCCCCAACAATAATTTACTGTGATAACGCTAAATGTTCTTATCCGTAGTAGTTAGAATGCTCATGAAAATCTTTAAAAAATCTTAGTTTATAAACGTAGTGATAAAGTTTTGATAGTTTTCCAATCTATAAGACGTAATTAATGGTGAGTTTGGTTTAATCTTTCTTAAATAGTAGCTAATCAACCACTATTTATAAAAGAAGAAATCATAAACCTCTATTTTTCAGTAAACATTAAAGTAGACTGAAACCAAAATTTGAAACTCGTTACAGTAAATAATAATAATAATAATAATTATAATAATAATAATAATAATTATAATAATAATAATAATAATAATTATAATAATAATAATAATAATAAATTAATAACTAGTTACAGAAAATAATAATAATAATAATAATAATAATAATAATAATAATAATTATAATAATAATAATAATAATAATTATAATAATAATAATAATAATAATTATAATAATAATAATAATAATAATTATAATAATAATAATAATAATTAATTCTATAATAATAATAATAATTATAATAATAATATCATAATTATAATAATAATAATTTGTAATTATAAATAAAATTTAATAATTAGTATAGGATTTATGTATTAATCTTCATATTAAAAAATATTAAATATAAAATATTACTAATTATAATAATAATAATAATAATATATAATAATTAATTAATAAATAATAGTATTTTTATTCTAATAATTATACTACATTAAAATATCAAAATAATAATAATATAATAATAAAATAATAAAATTATTAATAATAATAATAAATTAATAATAGTATTGGATTATATAATACTTTATTATATTAATATATAATATTTATTATTAATTTAATTATATATTATAATTATAATTTTAATTTAAAATTAATTATTAATTATAATTATAATTAAATTATAATATATAATTATAATTATAATATAATATAATTATAATATAAATAATAATAATAATTATAATATATAATTAATAATATAATTATAATTATTAATTATAATTATAATTATAATTATAATGATATAATATAATTAATTATAATTATACATATATAATATAATAATAATGAATATAATATAAATAATAAAATAATAAATAATAATAAGATAATAATTAAAATAATAATAATATAATAATAATAAAAAATATATAATTATAATCTATAT
>JABUQX010064357.1:25000-32500 GCA_015478945.1 Trachelipus rathkii | reverse complement strand
AGGGGCTTAGCCCTTTTTGATGTCGTTACCTTGTTTGACCATGATATTTCGACCAGCCCTTTGGTCTTCCATGGGTCAATTTTGGCCCACGGTAATTTTAGGCTACCCTTTGGTCTTCCAGGTAATTTTTGGCTACCCTTTGGTCTTCCATGGGTCATTTTTTGCCCACGGTAATTTTCAACCAACCCTTTGGTATTCCATGGGTCAATTTTGGCCCACGGTAATTTTTGATCTTCCTTTAGGGGCTTAGCCCTATTTTTTGGTGTCTTTACCTTGTTTGACCATGATATTTCGACCTTAACCTTACCATATACCATGGGTCATTTTTGGCCCACGGTAATTTTTGGGCTTCCTTTAGGGACTTAGCCCTTTTTTGATGTCTTAACCTTGTTTGACCATGATATTTCAGCCTTGACCCTGTCATATACCATGGGTCAATTTTGACCCACGCTAACTTGATGGCTTTGATGGTTCCCAATCACCGTAAGAAGTACCTAGGGATGTTCTATTAGTGTTCTATGAGTATTAGATGAGTGCCAGGTGAGTGCCAGGTGAGTGCCAGTGAGTGCCAATGAGTGCCAAGTGAGTGCCAATGAGTGCCAAGTGAGTGCCACATAGTGCCAAGTGAGTGCCACATAGTGCCAACTGAGTGCCACTTTTTTCAAGCCTTTTCTAGCCTCCCCTGAGCCTAGAATAGCCCTAATATGGGTGTCTACCCCTAGGTAATAAGGTATGAGGAATCGATTGGTGTATATTACAAGTTGCTAGGATGCTTCCTACTATGAGTTAGTCTTTTTCTAACACTTATACACACACACATACACTACGACACTTATACACACATTCACTATGACACTTATACACACTATGACACTTACATTAAACCATATACACTTACACTCACACCCACACACAGGTACACTTACACTTACACTCACACACTCGATATTTTGATGCCTCAACTTTGATGCCTCAACTTTGATGCCTCAACATTAATGCCTCAGCATTGATGCCTCAACTTTGAAGGCTCATCTTTGATGACTCATCTTTGATGACGTCATCTTTGATACCATCTATATTGATGATTCATCTTTGATGAAATCACCTTTGATGGCTCATCTCTACCCACATCATAGAACAGAGTTAATATTAATGTCTTCCCCTAGTTCATAATTGGAACACCAGGGCGCCGCATGCGCCCTCCGCGCAAAGACAACCAGCCCCGCACCCGCAGGTGCGACCCGCCGCGTTCCCGCCCGCCGCGAGCGCCCGCAGGCGCAATTTTTCCGCGTACCCGCCCGCCGCGTGCGCCCGCAGGCGCAATATTCCCGCGCGAATGAAAAATATATATACTATAAGTCATTCATTTTTATTTCATACTTAAACATTTCAAAGAATTTCTTTTCAAATATACTATGAGTCATTCATTTTTATTTCATACTTAAACATTTTTATTAAAAACATTTTGCGATCCTAAAACTGTAACTCATTACAGACCTATTATTTAACACATATATTTATTAACATTATTTTTACTTAATACTTTTTACACTTTTTTTATAAATTTTAAAATGTGTGTGAAATCAAGTGCCGATATAATGTTATTTACTAATTGTGAATTTTCATATGCATACCTTCTGTGATCAAGTCAGTGTTCTCTTTATAACAGATAATATCTTGTTTACTATACCTTTCTTAACAACTCACTGCTTTACTGCTTTAACTCACATATCAATCCTTAAAGCAGTAAAGCAGTAAAACAATAGAGGTGTTACCTAACACCTAAGGGATTAGTATGCGTTTGTTTTACTGCTTTATTGCTTTAACTTTCTGCTTTACTGCTTTAACTCACTGCTTTACTGCTTTAACTCACATACATTACATACCTTAAAGCAGTAAATCAGTAAATCAATAAAGGTGTTACCTAACACCTAAGGGATTAGTATGCTTTTGTTTTACTGCTTTACTGCTTTAACTTTCTGCTTTACTGCTTTAACTTTCTGCTTTACTGCTTTAACTTTCTGCTTTACTGCTTTAACTTTCTGCTTTACTGCTTTAACTTTCTGCTTTACTGCTTTAACTTTCTGCTTTACTGCTTTATCTTTCTGCTTTACTGCTTTAACTTTCTGCTTTACTGCTTTAACTTTCTGCTTTACTGCTTTAACTTTCTGCTTTACTGCTTTAACTTTCTGCTTTACTGTTTTAACTTTCTGCTTTACTGTTTTAACTCATATATTTATTAACATTATGTTTTTATTTTGTTTTAATACTTTTTATTTATTTTATTATTATTTTTATTTATTTTTATTATTTTTATTATTTTTATTTTTTTATGTTTAACATACACACACACGCACACTCACTTACACATATAACGTATAATTTATTAAAACATTTTATTTTTATTTTATTATTATACTTAGTGTTATTTACTTCATGTCTATTGTTATTATTATTTAGAACACACATACACACACACACACACACACACACACACACACACACACACTATCACACTTACATTTACCATAGACACTTACATTTACACTTATACATACTCACACACACACACACACACACACACACACACACACACACACACACACACACACACACACACACACACACACACACACACACACACACACACACACACACACGCACACACACTTACACTTATACACATTCACTATGACACTTATACACACATTCACTATGACACCCATTTGCCATGAACACTTACACGCACACTCACTTACACACCCACACACACACAGATACTACACACGCAGATTTACTTACACTCTCACAGATTTACTTACACTCACACAGATTTGCACCACATACATAGTTAGACATATAACGTATAATTTATTAAAACATTTTATGTTTTAATTAAACACGTACATTTATATTACTCATTCAAATATAACTAAAATTATTTCAAAGTTTCTTAAAACTTATATAATAAATGAATCATTATCTTTGAACAAAGAAATTATTATTAACTGTTAATACTTTTTGTTTATAAATTTTATAACTATCAAGTTTTAAAATAACTTTTACTAAAATTTTATGAAATTTTATTAAAAACATATATTTTACGTACCTTAAAGCAATAAATCAGTAAATCAGTAAGGTCAGCCCCTAGCACCCCTCTACACCAAGCTATGCCACGTTATGTTCTATTGACTTACTGCTTTACATCATCTTTAGCCATGTAATAAGTATAAAAATAACAAAATAAGTTCTTCTCTGCTAACATAACATTTATTTTATTAAAATCTTTTTAAGTTCTTATTTAAAAATAACAATTATTCACTTACATTTATATTATTCGTTCGATGTTAACTAAAAATATTTCAAAGTTTTTTAAATAATTCGGATTTTCTTTATTATTATTATTATTATTATTATTATCTATGTACATTGACAATCCATCACGAGAAAACACAACAACCCGCACTCCTTACAGATACGAAACTGACCTCTCTCTGTAAAATGTGTTGAAATAACTACTTCAGGCTAAATTTAGGATAATCCTTTTTGTACCCCGGGGCGATTTAGACCTAATTCCAGGTCAAAATATATTTCAAACTGACCTTTTTCTGTAAAATGTGGTGCAATAACTACGTTAGACCTAAATTTAGGCTTAAATTTGGATACAAAAAGCCTTTTGTATCCCAGGCTGATTTAAGCCTAATACCAGGTCAAAAGGTAATTCCAGTATAGACAAGAATCGAGAATCAATGTTATTATTTTATAAATATATTTCAAACTGAAACATGCTGGATCGGTAAGATCCTTTAAGCAGGTAAGAAGGAAATGTTTTCCTTACTTGTGATTGGCCGGAGTAATCCTTATCTCTATATGACCTCGTATGTGATTGGTCGAGAATTATTTTATCGCTTTTTGGTTTTACGTATGTAAAAACATGTTTTTTCATATCCTGAACCTGGGACTCGTTTATTTAAACTCTTAACATACATGTAAATATTTATTTAAGAAAGTAAAAATAAGGATAATAAAAACTTTACTATATAATTAGAATTTTAATAATCATTATCTTATAATAATTTATATATATATATATATATATATATATATATATATATATATATATATATATATATATATATATATATATATATATATATATATATACTCTTCTCTATATATATATATATATATATATATATATATATATATATATATATATATATATATATATATATATATATATATAAGGATAACATTAAATATATACAAGAGTGTTAAATATATTTACAATGATTTTATATAAGGTTAACATTAAATATAATACAGGAATATTATTATATATAACACTTCCACATAATGTTTATGATTATTTTATATTAAAATTCTCTAAATCTTTGCAAATATGCCAATCATTTATATCATTATCGATGATATAGTTTCGTGTCTCAGTAATACCTTCAGTTAACACATACGTAAAAAGTTCCCGCTCAGATATCATAGTATATTTACATTCTGGGTCACCTGCATAAATACTTTCTTGCCATTGTTTTCTAAGTAGATAAATGAATTTCTGTACGTCTATAGAACTTAGGAAGCGGTCGATGATAACCGTAGGATCATCAATCAGGGTTTTCTTAAATGCGTAGTATTCTTGGTATAACATGTAATGAATTACGGTCACGTAATTAGATAACACAAATGTCTTCTTCATCTGTATTAACATTCGCTTACGTACCTCTAACATATATTTCATCTGCGCTAGGCCTGAAATGTAGAATCCAAATGATGTAGGTTCAAATACTGCTGTTTCATTATTTCTCTCCCATAATCTAACTTCCAAACTGATTATGTTTTGATGTTTATAAAATGCTAGAGTAAGTTGCTTATCGCTGGTTTCTTCGCACAGGCTAATAACTGTTTCGGTCCAGTTTAAAGCTGAGCTTGGTTTAAAGTATTCTGTAAGCCACTCTTCAGTGTGATTACATATACAAAGTAATTCATCTGGACTCATGAAAATACGCTTGGTATTATAACAGGGTGATTGGGTAGCACACTTGAAAAATTCAAATCCATCGGGTTTTCTTTTATATAAGAATGAAACCCTACTTCCTGGGATCTTGATTTCCCACTGGATAATGTCTTGTATTGAGGTATACATGTTAAGGTGGTTCATGATATACACTTAGTGAAAATAGAACACTTTTATTACAAACCAGAGAGCTTGTGCACCGCTTAACAGCTAAAACGAGTATGATTTTAAAATGAGTTTGGATCTAAAACACGCATCCTCCAATATAATTTTCATCCAATCACAGATAAGGTTCAGGATATGAAAAAACATGTTTTTACATACGTAAAACCAAAAAGCGATAAAATAATTCTCGACCAATCACATACGAGGTCATATAGAGATAAGGATTACTCCGTCCACTCACAAGAAAGGTAAACATTTCCTTCTTGCCTGCTTAAAGGATCTTACCGATCCAGCATGTTTCAGTTTGAAATATATTTATAAAATAATAATAACATTGATTCTCGATTCTTGTCTATACTGGAATTACCTTTTGACCTGGTATTAGGCTTAAATCAGCCGGGGATACAAAAGGCTTATCCTAAATTTAGACGTAAATTTAGGCCTAACGTAGTTATTGCACCACATTTTACAGAAAAAGGTCAGTTTGAAATATATTTTGACCTGGAATTAGGTCTAAATCGCCCCGGGGTACAAAAAGGATTATCCTAAATTTAGCCTGAAGTAGTTATTTCAACACATTTTACAGAGAGAGGTCAGTTTCGTATCTGTAAGGAGTGCGGGTTGTTGTGTTTTCTCGTGATGGATTGTCAATGTACATAGATAATAATAATAATAATAATAATAAAGAAAATCCGAATTATTTAAAAAACTTTGAAATATTTTTAGTTAACATCGAACGAATAATATAAATGTAAGTGAATAATTGTTATTTTTAAATAAGAACTTAAAAAGATTTTAATAAAATAAATGTTATGTTAGCAGAGAAGAACTTATTTTGTTATTTTATACTTATTACATGGCTAAAGATGATGTAAAGCAGAAAGTCAATAGAACATAACGTGGCATAGCTTGGTGTAGAGGGGTGCTAGGGGCTGACCTTACTGATTTACTGATTTATTGCTTTAAGGTACGTAAAATATATGTTTTTAATAAAATTTCATAAAATTTTAGTAAAAGTTATTTTAAAACTTGATAGTTATAAAATTTATAAACAAAAAGTATTAACAGTTAATAATAATTTCTTTGTTCAAAGATAATGATTGATTTATTATAGAAGTTTTAAGAAACTTTGAAATAATTTTAGTTATATTTGAATGAGTAATATAAATGTACGTGTTTAATTAAAACATAAAATGTTTTAATAAATTATACGTTATATGTGTAAGTAAATCTGCGTGTGTAAGTAAATCTGTGTGTGAGTGTAAGTAAATCTGTGAGAGTGTAAGTAAATCTGCGTGTGTAAGTAAATCTGTGTGTGTGTGTGTGTGTGTGTGGGTGTATAAGTGTAAATGTAAGTGTCTATGGCTAAATGTAAGTGTCATAGTGAATGTGTGTATAAGTGTCATAGTGAATGTGTGTATAAGTGTAAGTGTGTGTGTGTGTGTGTGTGTGTGTGTGTGTGTGTGTGACATATGTGTGTGTGTGTGTGTGTGTGTATATGTGTGTGTGTGTGTGTGTGTGTGTGTGTGTGTGACCGCGTGTGTATAAGTGTAAATGTAAGTGTCTATGGGTAAATGTAAGTGGCATAGTGAATGTGTGTATAAGTGGCATAGTGAATGTGTGTATAAGTGTCATAGTGAATGTGTGTTCTAAATAATAACAATAGGCATGAAGTAAATAACACTAAGTATAATAATAAAAATAAAATAAAATAATAAAAATAATAAAAATAATAATAAAAATAAATAAAAAAATAAAATAATAAAAATAATAAAAATAATAAAAATAATAATAAAAATAAAATAATAAAAATAATAATAAAAATAAATAAAAATAATAATAAAAATAAATAAAAAGTATTAAAACAAAATAAAAAACATAATGTTAATAAATATATGAGTTAAAACAGTAAAGCAGAAAGTTAAAGCAGTAAAGCAGAAAGTTAAAGCAGTAAAGCAGAAAGTTAAAGCAGTAAAGCAGAAAGTTAAAGCAGTAAAGCAGAAAGTTAAAACAGTAAAGCAGAAAGTTAAAAACTTAGTAAAGCAGAAAGTTAAGCAGTAAAGCAGAAGTTAAAGCAGTAAACAGAAAGTTAAAGCAGTGATGAGCAGTAAAAACAGTAAACGAAGTTAAACGGTAAAAACAGTAAAACAAAAGCATACTAATCCCTGGGTGTTGGGTAACACCTCTATTGTTTTTACTAACACTGCTTTAAGGTACATGTAATGTATGTGATTAAAGCAGTAAGAAAACAGTGAGTTAAAGCAGTAAAGCAGAAAGTTAAAGCAATAAAGCAGTAAAACAAAAGC
>JABUQX010064357.1:0-17500 GCA_015478945.1 Trachelipus rathkii | reverse complement strand
ATGGGATGAGCAGGTTCATTCCTTCTTCGACTAAATCTTTCTCTCCTCATAATCCATGGTTCGATCGTGCTTGTTGTTCTCTGGCCATTCAGGCTAGAGACAGTGCGTATCGGGAGTGGAAAAATTCTCGTTCTCCTATCACTTTTGCTAATTTTCATTCTGCTAGAAATCGTTGCAGGGATACTCTTCGACGAGCAAAGCGGGCTTTCATCAAACGAAAGTGCGCTAACCTCCTTAGTTCTCCTACTGACAAATCTTTCTGGCCTCTTGCCAAAAACATCTCTAACAACTTCTGTAAATCTGTCTTTCCTCCTCTTATTCGCTCTGATGGTTCTGTTGCTAATTCTCCAACTGAAAAGGCCAATCTCTTCGGCCTCCTATTTTTCTCTAACTCAACCCTGGACGATTCTGGCATTCCTTATCCTCCTCCTTCTCCTCTCAGATGTCCTATGCCTTTGTCTGTGATTACATTCGATCGGGTGCATGGGCTCCTGAAATCTACGAACGTTAGGAAGGCGGGTGGCCCGGATGGCATTCCTCCCCGAGTTTTGAGGAAGTGTGCTTCCGTGCTATGACCCCGCCCCTCGTTCAACTATATTCTCTATGTCTCAATACTAACACTTTCCCTCAGTGTTGGAAGCACGCACATGTCCAACCTATTCCGAAAAAGGTAGCCGCTCTGATCCTTCTAACTATCGCCCTATGGCTCTCACTTGTATTCTATCTAAGATCTTTGAAACCCTTCTCAACTCTCATTTCTTAGATCATCTGGAATCTCATTCACTTCTTTCCGATCGCCAGTACGGCTTTCAGCGCTCGAGGTCTACTGGCGATATACTTTCCTATCTTACTGATTTATGGTTTTCCGCCCTTAGGAACTACGGGGAGACTTGCGTGGTGGCGTTTGACATATCCAAAGCATTTGACCGGGTTTGGCACGCGTCACTGCTCTCCAAGCTCCCTTCCTTTGGGTTTTCTCCTTCTCTTTGCTTACTTATGTCTAGTTTTCTCTCAAATCGCTCAATGTCGGCTGTTGTTGACGGGGCGACTTCTTCTTCTTTTTCTGTTAATTGTGGTGTTCCTCAGGGTTCTGTCTTATCTCCTACTTTATTCTTACTTTTCATTAATGATCTTCTCACCTGCACATCTAACTCTATCCACTCGTATATGCCGATGACTCGACCCTTCATTCTTCAACTCATTTCAATTCTGCTCCCTCTTTTACTTCTAGAATTGCCTCTCGTCTTAATCTTTCCGATTCTATTCTCGCTGATCTGGATAGAATTTCCGGGTGGGGTCGTCTCAACCTTGTGAAATTCAATTCTTTAAAAACTCAACTTCTACAAATCTCCTTCTCTAAAACACCTTCTAACTTTCCTATCTCTTTCAACGGTTCTCTCGTCTCTCCTGTTGACAATATAAACATCATTATGAACAAAAAAATGTCTTGGAAACCTCCACATCACAGCAGCTGCTAGGCGGAAGCCTCAAAAACTAGGGGTTCTGTTTAGACTGCAGGAACTTTTTCCTCTTCTCAGTTAATTCAGCTATGTACAAGGGACTCATCCGCCCTTGTATGGAGTACTGCTCTCATATCTGGGAGGGGCTCTGGTTTCACCCGGCTTTTGGATAGGGTCGAGTCAAAGGCCAAAAGACTTATAAACTGTTCCGTACTTTCCACTTCACTTGACCCTCTATCTTTGCGGCGCGATGTTGGTGCTTTATCTCTTTTCTATAGGTACCGCAGTGGCAGGTTCTCGAGGGAGCTTAACACTCGCGTACCTCCACCTTTACGACGCCCTCGTGGCACAAGGGGTGCTGTGTCTGCACATGAGTTTTGTGTTGATATTGGTAACTCCAGGCTAGTCTGCGGTGCTTCCTTCTTTCCAGCCACTTCTGTTCTGTGGAATTCTCTTCCATCTTCTGTGTTTCCTGCTGAATTTAATCTCCCGCACTTCAAAGCCTGCGTCTGTGCTCATCTGCGTAATTTGCGTTAGTTGTGTACTTCTGAGGCGTGCAACACCCCCTCCGCCTTGAATAGGCTAAATAGATGAGTTAATTGGTGACAACTGTAATATATATATATGTATGTATATATATAATAATAATATATATATATATATATATATATATATATATATATATATATATATATATATATATATATATATATATATATATATATATACCGGTATATATATATTTATATATATATATATATATATATATATATATATATATATATATATATATATATATATATATATATATATATAATAATATATATATATATGTATATATATATATATATATATATATATATATATATATATATATATATATATATATATATATATATATAATATATATATAATAGAATATATATATATAGCTTTCTAATAATAATATATAATAATATATATATATATAATAATATATAATATATATATATATAATATATAATATAATATATATATATATATATAATATATATATGTATATATATAATAATATATATAATATATATATACTCTGATATATAGCAGCTTGCTAACGACAACTTATGTTGATACATTTACTTCTCTTTGGCATGAGAGAATGCAATCTATAGAGCCTGAATATGCTGAAGAATGGGTTGGTGCATCTCGAGATATTTATTCCTATGTTATTTCTAAAGGAATAGGAGCTTTGGAGACTTATATAGAGAATGCACAGTTTCAACTTCATCCCATGTGTTCTGCGCAAATGTATTAATATATATATATATATATATGTAATATAATATAATATATATATATATATAATATATAACTATATATATATATGTATAATAACAATAATAATATAATAATGTAATATGTAATATACCAGGTAATATATGATTTAATAATAATAATATAATAACTATATATATATATATATAATAATAATAATAATAATATATATATATATAATATATAATAATATAATAATAATATATAATAATATATATAATAATAATAATAATGTATATATAATATATATAATAATAATAATATAATAATAATAATAATAATATAATAATAATATATATATATAATAATAATTTAATATATATATATAATAATATATATATACATATATGTGTAATAATAATAATAATAATAATAATAATAATATATATATATATATATATATATATATATAATAATAATATATATATAATAATAATAATATATATATATATATAAATATAGCAATAACATTATAATAATAATAATATATATAATAATAATAATAATAATAATATATATATATATATATATAACTATATATATATAATATAATAATAATAATAATAATATATATATATACCGATATATACTTAATATATATATATATTTATATATATATATATATATATATATATATATATATATATATATATATATATATATATATATAGTATATATAAATTTTTTTTTAAAAACAATAACCTTAATAATAATATATATATATATATATATATATACAGTATACATAATGGCTTTTTTGCAACAAAAAACTGTAGGTGATGGATGAAAATGGAAGTTATTTTTGAAATCAGCGCTTTAAATTACATATAAAATACTTGAAAATGCTAGAGCAATTTTTTCACCGCAGGCCTGTGTTATTTATTAATAGTAAAATAAAATTTAATAACAATATATCAAATAAAAAATTAATAATTTTGAGATGTTACATTCTGTCAACAGAGTAGTGTGCATAAGATTCTATAAAATTATAGAAAATTCTATATGCAACTATTTTATAAAAGATTTCATCTATAAGATTCTCCCTCTCTGAAGCCTCAAAACCCTTCCATTAAAATTATTTATAGATAGACTTACTACCTAAGTTCGTAAGTTGAACTAAACTAACTAGCCAAACTAGTAAATATTTACCAGAAACTATAATAATTTTGCTTTGTTTAATATTTAAATTTAAAAATACCGGTTTAACTTATAATTAAATTGATTTAATTAAATTAGTTAGCTTACAGTTAATCTGTAAAACGTTAAACAGAGTTATATGCCTAAAAAGACTTAAATATTTTACTCTGTTGAAAGTATATTAAACTGTATATACAATAAAAGCTACACAAAAAAAGAACATTGTCTTGTTGGCGGGTTTCTTAATTAAACTCAGATGTTGATTTCCTTGGGAAGGTACAAATGGACAAAGGATATTGTAGAGGAATTCGTTCATTGAACTAATATAATTGGAGCGTTGCATATTGTTTTGAAGGTTTGGTATTGAGCTTTTATTTGGGAAATATAATTTTGAATGCAAATTAAGGCTGAAGGTCAGGTAATTGAACAGGGCTTCATGTTACTACTCTCCAAGTTTATGACTAAGAAAACCAACCAAGTAAATATTTTCATACACAGGCTCACATACACATATACCAAAACATAAAAAGACACGTACTCATACGCCTACACATACACATGCACATACATATGCATACACAAACACACACACATACACTCACTCTCACACTATCTCACTCACACACACACACACACATATATATATATATATATATATATATATATAAATACCCAAATAAATATATATAGCGAAAAAATTATATACATATATATATATATATATATATATATATATATATATATATATATATATATATATATATAAGTTGCATATATATAAAAGGCAATATCGATATACACTGTTTCGAAACTTTTAATATGGAAATAGCTAATTCCAAATTTATGCTATGTATAAGATCTTTTATATATCCAATGCAAAATAATTCGTCTCTTGCTAATGACTTAATGAAACTGGGATATCTCACGATTTAACTTTCGAACTCCTCGACTCCGTCAAGTCCTGCTAATTACACACACACACACACACACACACACACACACACACACACACACACACACACACACACACACACACACACACACACACACACACTTTTTTATAGAATTTAAAAGTGGATGCAGAAATGGGGTGGTCACAGAAGATACAAGGTTGTCAATCAAACATTTCTCATCCTCCTACAAATTATCATAGAGGTTTGCTAACTCTGGTGTAGATGCTGGTGCCATTAATGATACATCGTCTTACTATGCTGCTCAGTTTTATTTTTTTTAAATTATGAAATATTTGTTGCTTATTCCAATTTTCACATTATTGTACATAGATTTCTTTATATTTAGATTTTACCTTTCTTTTAAGCGAGACTCATGTGTTTGAACACTGCCAGCAATTCATTGCTCTGTCCCCTAATACTGCCCCTCTATCTCAATTCTCAGCAAAAAAACAGATGCTGTGAATGTGTATGGCGCCATTTTCACTTCTGTATTATGGAATTAGTCTTCTCCCCCTCAAATATATCTTATGATTTTTGCTCCTTGCAATTATAAGACTAAGTTTACTGAGCTATATTATTTATTTAACTCCACTGGGTAGCCTAAATTCTTTAACTACCTCAACTTCAATGAAAATGTTCTTCCTTTTCTTATTCTTTCTTTCTTTTCTTATTTTCTTCTTTCATTTCTTATTTTCTTCTTTCTTTTCCTTTTTATCGTCTTGCTTTTCCTCTGTGTGTTCACTTTCTGTCTATTTACTGGTTTCTTTTCTTATTCTTCTTCTTTCTTTTCTTATTTTTCTTTTTCATTTCTTATTTTCTTCTTGCTTTAGAATTATCATTATGGGTGACTTCAATGTTTTAAATCTTTGATGAATTTCCTCTTCTTTTCAAGGCACAATTGGTAATCTCGAATATCATT
The DNA here is from genome assembly GCA_015478945.1 of Trachelipus rathkii. Taxonomy (NCBI): domain Eukaryota; kingdom Metazoa; phylum Arthropoda; class Malacostraca; order Isopoda; family Trachelipodidae; genus Trachelipus; species Trachelipus rathkii. Next base: position 11,717 of record JABUQX010064357.1, on the reverse strand, counting down.
TATCTATCCATAATAGCTTTGACTATTTAATTTATGTGATGATCTTAAAGATGAACTCAATATATTTTACCTTTTTAAAACTTCAATCCTTTATTTTAAACTATAGAAAGAACGTCTTTCTACGCTGGATTTTCTGACCTACCGAATTTTTGAAACTCAGAAAAGCTATTCTTATATTTCATCCAGGTTCGAATCGTGTGAAGTATTTTCTTCACAATACAGATTTAACTTGACAGATAGGGAATAATCTGATTCTTTTCTTCTTCTTTATGTGTCCAATATGGAACTTTTACTTAAAATATTAGACTCTATCCTTTCTTCCTCCTTTTAGACATTTTTGTATTACGACGGATTCACTGCTGTATTACATTTCATAAGCTCCACTCTTGGATAAACCTTTACTCCTAATTATACCACCTTCTCCACCTTCATCTACTCACTTATACCTAACATTGCCACATAATTTTTGCACACTCAGATTTCATAAGATAGGCGAACAATCCCGACTGCATTTCTCCGTGGTTCCCAAAACTATAGTGCATCTGGGTTTGAGTCCTTTCTTGGGTCTTGTGAAATATTTTTTTTTTTTTTTTTTTTTTGTCTATTTAACCTCTTTATGCCCAAGTTAGTGTGCTTATTCAACCGATGCAAAAAAATGAGAATAAATCTTTCCAATCTAACTTTTTCCCAATAGATTTTTAACCGTTGTTATGATAAAAGTTTTCTAATATATCTTTAAGAATATTTAGACATCTAAAATCTTTCAATATAAGCTTCATCACTAGTATCGCTTCGAAAAGGAAAGTTCAACTCATTCTGATTGCCTTCCATCTCTCAGACTTTTCTTTTTCAAATTTCGTTGTCTTTACCGCTTTGCATTGCTCTACGCTACTAAGGCTTTTATGTTACAGCTTTTTGAATCATCATCCCATGCCTCCGTCTGAGGGTGAGCTAAAGTAACCTTATTTTCAAGTTTGCTGGTTTCTCTCCCCAGCCCTTTCCATTCCTCTTAACACAGAATTTTACTATATTCTTCTAGTAAAGACTGGAACAATCTTCCTTCCTTTTCAGACTACTTCCATTGACTTACAGTACACTGCCAAACATCCTGAATAGAAACATGCCTTCATTTTACATATTACTTTATTCGTATTCCACAACTCTAATTTTACAATGCAACTCTATCCTTTTTTGTTTCTCCACTGGAGGGCGGGTTCGAGACCTACCAAATTGCCATTCTTGGTGAATAGAAAAATTCTAAACCGGGGTCAAATTAAAGGGCGACGTGTTCCAATACACGTCGTTTGAGAAAGTGTGCAAGTGAAGGTAGTTGGAAAAAGACAAGGAGTGTTTTCTCTTACTTTTACTGTGCAGAATTTACAAGGAAGATTGAGCATTGCGTACGGTTAAATATGGGGTCAGAAAGTTGAAAATAGAAAAGTTGGAAACTGTAGAAAGGGTGTCACACCGAAACCTCCAGTGGAGAAGGTGGCCTGACTGAAGTGTTTAGAAGAGCAGTGTCCGTTTGATGGAGACAGTAAAACGAGAAGTGATGCAATAATTAGATTGGCAGAAAGAGACAGAGGTATTTAATGGGAGCAGGAAAGACTAATTCCTTTCAAGGAGAGATGTGTAAATGGAACCACTCAGGGTGTGCGAGGAGTACTTCATACAGGGGTAAACCACCCTTCAATAAAGAGCAATGAATTAGGGTGGTGTGAAGAAGTTTTGAAAGAGATTCAGAACACCCAACCTCTTAGAGGCATATTTATAAAGAAAAAAAGTGATTCTTCCTAAAAAAAGATCAAGAGAAAAAGAAACATCAAGAAAATTAATATCAGATAAAAGTTTTTTGATTTATATTTTCAATGATGTTAGTTGTGTGCAACATTATGTCGAATGGAAAAATGTAGGGACTCAGTTTTTGAGGCATTGAAAGCAACCATGAAATGAAGAACGGAATAATCGACATAGTAGTGGATAGATGATTAGAAAGAAGATTAATAATAAAAAGCAGAAAAAGAGCTAGGGATAGGACAGAACCCTGAGGAACACCACTATTTTATGGATTTAAGGGATAAACATTGGCTGCCTACAAAACCTTTTACAGATCGACAGGAAAGGAAGTCAAAGTAGGTCACAGAGAGAAGAATAGAAAGAAGAAGAAAAAAAGAAGAAGAAAGAAGAAAATTTATAAATGAAAGCTCTGAGCGAGTCTCCGACGAAAGCTTTCGATAAGTCTAGCTCCACAACAGAAGGTTCACATATATGAAGATGAGAAGATTACCAAGTATCAGAGAGAAAAGAAAGATCATAGGAACGTGAATATACTATATATATATATATAATCTTATATTAAGTAAATTAGAAAGTTTTTGGGAAGGTTAACCTTCCTTATGGCGATCATCTGTACTTCGAGGTCTCATCAGCTGTATGTGATATTTCTGGCTTGTGTGTCTTAAGACACTGATACTATTTCTCTCTGAGTCAACGTGCGTTTTGAGCACTAGAGGAATTGCAATGCTCTTGTTGGTCTTTGACTTAGATTTTTTCTAAGGTAGTTAGATTGTTCCTACTCTCCTCATATAGGCTTTATTATTCGGTGTAGTGAGTATTATGTGTTGTTTGGGTATATGTCGTACGCTCTTAATAGAGTGAATCGTAGAGCTGCGTGTCTCGTTTGTCTCTCATTTCCTCATAATATGTTATTAACTCTAATGCTCCTCAGGATTGAGTTCTGTGCAATATTTCCGTGACTTTTCTCCCTCTCTCTACTTATCACGTCAGTCATTGTGATGCAGTTCTAGTGAATTGCCTGTTGGACTCCTTTGTTAGAAATTATATTGCTCGATATTCGTGAGAGGTTTGAGCAATAGGGACTTCACTGAGCATATCTTTGTTGTGTGAGGTTGGACTGTACTTAAAAGGTTGAGATGATTATATGGGAAGGAAGGTGCGTATGGCGATTACTGGGGAATGGTCGTTATCGTGCGTCCGGATGTTTTTTTTATATAGGAAGGAGTTAGAGTGTTATTCTCGCGTAGCTGGTAAGCCCAGAGAACATCACATGTCTTCAGATGTCAATGTTTATTTCAGTGTCTTGCTGTTCTATTTAATAATTTGTGTTACTCTATTATTATTTCATATACACTTATCCCATCTCTCTCATGATAGTGTGGAAGGCGAAGCGGCAGCATAAATACCTGGTCCCAAAAATACTCGTATTCCGTACCATACAGCAATGGAAGCTCCGTGCTACCCCACGTGTGGCAGTCACTTCTTCAACTCTTCAAGTACTCCGTCTCCTAATTAGCTACTCCACTTGTTTTGATTCTATACTTATTCAGATCTCGATTGAAACCTACTATCAATACAACTCTCCTATTCTTTGATCATTCTGGAAATAATCTCATTCTTACTATCTTTATGGGGATGAATTTTCAAGACGTTAAACACTCAGACTCTCCTGAGCTACTGCGAACTTTGTATAGGCCAGTCGAGGTGAAATGAATCATTGAGCTTGTGCTATTTATTTCTTTTCCTGCTGATTTTAATGTTTTATTCTAAATCCTGCCTGCTTGTGAGAAATTCCTTTTTATGGCGAGATGACATTTCAGACGTGTAGACTTTTTGTTTATGGGCTGGGGCGCCTGTGTGAGCGATATCAAAGAACAGTTGAGTCTCGCTTATTCCCTCGGGTATCGATGATTCAATTGATAATGGTCTATTGAGCTCGGAGTTCTCTCACTTGCTTCTTTCTACGAGAGCATGCCAGCGTTCCAGGATTGTCGCTCTTTCCCTCCCTAAATCTTCTCGTAATTAAGAGAACTTACTATGACATAGTTTCTCTTCAAATCGCTCAAAATAATCGGACGTGTGGGTTGGATCACGTCTGCGAATGATCTCTCGTCATTCTTGATTTCTGGCTCAATTGATATGTTTCTATTCTGAACTGCAAAACTTGTTCTCTAGGTGGGAATTGTAGTTTTTATTTCTGTTACTCTATATTATTTATTTGTACCTCTCGATAATCACACTGCAGAGAGGTGTAAAAAGTCTATCCATCTTCCTATGGAGAGATAGATATGGTAGACACTCGAATGACCTGAGCCTCTTCATTCTTCGATACGTGCTCAACTCAATTCAATTCATTTACATTAGTGTGTTTACGGTAAAATAAAGTTTTTCTTCTAGTGTTATTTGTCATTTCGTCTATTAACACTTATAAACTTATCTCTTCTTAATTTTCGTCGCAGACATTAAGTCTTGTACTTTGATTGATGCATTTATCCTCTGGTGGGGATACCTTGCGTAAAGACCATCTCTTTGTGTAAAAATTTAATTCTTTAAAAAACTCAACTTGCTGTACTCAAAATCCTCTCATTCTCACATAAATTATCATTCAACTTACAATTCCCTCTTGCCTTGACATCATACTTCCGCGAGACTTGTGTGCTCTACGTGCCTTATTTTTTTACGTTTATAGAAGGACTATATAATAAACCTATTTTAGCAACATATAGCAGCATCTGGAGACATTAACGTTAAAACAATGTTTCTTGCGACATATACTCTTTTCTACTAATTCACATTGTGTTATTGCAAATAGAAGGCTTGATTCGCGAATAAAATTACTGGAGTTTCTGTTATTAATATTTCAATGTGTGTTGACAGTTGTTACGTGACGATTCTTTATATATTTAACTATCTTATTGTTCTCAAGTTACTTTAACCTAGCAATAAATAACATTATTTGTCCTTATCGCCCTTTTTTTTTTATTGGATTTTATTTTTCTTTGTTTATTTTTCGCCTCCTCATTATCGTGGTGTATGCTTTTACGGTCATCATGCTCTCTTTTTGAACACACACGCACTCAACACACACACACACACACACCCACACACACAACAACAAACACACACACAAAACAAACATATATATTTTATTAGTATATTATATATATATATATTTTATATAATATATATATCTATATAATATATATTTATATATATATATACTATATAATAATATTATATATGTGTGTGTGTGTGTGTGGCTGTGTGCTGATGTTGAGTTAAAATGTAAAATCGCAATCCTTGACCTCGGCTCTGCGTTTATCTATCTTCCTTAGCATCTCCGTGCCTCCGACCGCCTAACTGGATAGTAATATCAAATGAGTCAATATAATATAGATTATCATATAATAAACTGTTCGTACTTCATTTTTTACATTCTTTACACTTGACCCTCTATATTCTTCGTGTGCCGTCTATAGATGTTGGTTGCTTATCTCATCTTTATTATTCTTAATAAGGCTTTATCACTAGCTATCGGCAGTATGCATCGGAGGGAACTTGTAATACTCGCCGTTAACCTAACCACCATTTACGGCGCATATATATACCGTGTCAGTTATATAATAAGCATCAAGGTATATGACTAGTGCTGATTAGTCTTGCTGCTACATAGAGTGTTATTTTATGTTCTGTAGGATATGTTACTCTATAATAGGTAAACTCCATAGCTTAAGTGATACCGTCTGCTATTGGTTGACTATCTCTTTCATCATGCCATACTCTGTTCTAATAGTAGGACAATTACTCCTATCTCCATTCCCTCGAATGATCTGCCCACTTGAAGTTTACATCTCTGCTCATATTCTAAAGACTTGTATAAGTAGTGCTAGATTTCTTGACTACTCTGGCGATAAATTATATTGTGTCGAGATAATAGATTATGGTAGCAGCTATAGAGACATGTTGGCTCAAACACTCCTCCTCTCGCCCATAGGGCTATGCTGCACCTGTGTGTATGTATGTGAGTATGTTGAACTGTAATGTATGTATGTATGTATGTATTGTATGTAAGATTTGACATACTGGTAAATGAAATAAGATACGTGAGAGATTTAGTGTAGAGAGATTTGAGTGTCGTGGAATATGATTTGATTATGACACTTACATTGATGAGACATAGAAATTACTGGAGAGTACAAATCAAATATTATAAATATGCAATGATATTTATTATTGAGATTGATTTTAAAATCAAGGAATAAGAAAAATAAAAGTAGTAATTTAATTATATAAATAAATTATTGTGCACTACAACCATGATAAATAAGGATTATTCACTAGTAATATGTCAGTACAATTAGTACGTATTATTATGATTTATGACTCAATATTATAAAATAAAAAAAGGGTGTTTTGAAATTTTCTTATACTACTAAATTATATAATATAATAATATATTAATTATATATATATATATTAATACTATATTATAAACATAATAAAATGTTTATAAAATGATTAATATAAATATAAGATTTATATAAACGTATATCTACATACAAACAGATTTCATTTATTACATGAAGATGATAATAATAATTGAGAATAATTAAAGAAAGGAAAAATATTACATATATATATATTTAATATTTAGTTTTATTGATCCTCCACACTTGGAAAATTTAAAACTCTCATTATAGTATTTATATATATAATATATTATTAAAGTCTGATGTAAAGTAAAAATTGTTATCAAAATAATATTGTTAGAAGTAATAATATAATAGATACAAGTGAGTTAACGTAATTTGTGATGACCAAGATCGTTCACATTTAGGTAAGTTACAGTATACAAGTGATTAAATTACGTAGTCTCTAAAATCATAAACTTACAATCGAGACTCCATTTATGGTATTTTTGAATCTGAACCTTTCGCCCATATATATATATATATATAATATATTATATATATATATATACTATATATAATATATTATATATATATTATATATATATAATATATATATTAATATATTTATTATATATATATATATATATATATTATATATATATATATATATTATATAAAATATTAATATATATATAATATAATTAATTATAATATATATTATATATATTATTATAAATATAATGTATATATATATTATAATGAGGATAATATATTAAATTTACAACCAAGGAAACTCTATATTGAGTATTCTAAATTCCAAACCCTTCCGTCCAGTTGTTTCAGTCTTTCACTGCATTAGTACAGGTTCTTTACTTTGATAGCCCACGATTTTTAAATAGAGTAAGTGAACTCTTTTATCAAGGTCAGTTATATTTGAAATCGTGTCAGTGGTTTGGTAAGTTTGTAAAATTTTCACAATATATATAGCAGAAGGATCAGGATTGTTCTAACATGATTGAAATCTTGCTTGTCATTCGATGACATTTGTTGCTTGATGTTCTTTCAATTTGTAAAAGCTATTAAAAAGCCTCTTAAGATATCACCAAAACAATTAAGAAAATGCTGATAATTTAAACACAAAATATTCAGGTTATTTAAATAGGCACATCTCATGAATTAATTACTAATATAATTATTGAATTTTTAAATATGGGAAGCGCGAATGAGTAGGATGCCAAATATAAATTTGCATCAGAACTAAATGTACAAAAATTACTCACAAATCATACTGACCATCGGCAACGACACGGCCAAGTGATCAATCAACATTAATATATAATCTATAAATACCTCAATAACTGATCTGACTGACTGATATTTATGACTGTACAGAATATACTATAATTAGTATAACTGTATTCACTGTATTAACTGTACTAGTATTCACAATCGGCTTTTTTTTCGAATCAAATTAAAAAAATAGTTTTCAAAATGTACAGAAAACGATTTAACATTTAATTCACATTTTCACACTGTTAGATTTTTTTTTGTATTTTGTGACATTTTTTTAATACATTCTGATGAAGATAAAAAAAACAAACTTTAATTATCATCAATTCGGAGTCGTCATGGTTGAAGACTACTATAACAATCTATACAAATATCTAGATAATAACCTAGTTGCATATGTGTAACAGCAAAAAGACTGAGTATTAAGAAAAAAAAATTATATGAATACGATAAAAGTGGAGAGGTGTTGAGCAAAATAAGAAGAACCTGATGGAGCAAAATTGAGTGAAAATTTGCATTCAGCGTACTCAAAACTACTAGAATCATATGCAAGATATCCTTTATTAAAATACGTGTTTCTCCACTAGTGTATATATACTAATCGTTGGTGTTCATTACATAATTTAATTAAAACGCATACATATATAAAAAACATGTATTTATCACTATTGTTATTTGCACTGTTGAATTTGTATTGAAAAAGGTTAATGAATTATATTAATTAAGTAAACTCTTTCATTGTTCTCAATAACACACCCTTATACCTAAGATACCAAGGATACGTTCTTGATATTTATATATAAAATATTATTATATTCTTATATTAATAATAATATATTTCATATAAAACTCCCTATATAAGGGTATATATATAATAAATTATTAATATATATATAATTATATATATATATTATATATATATTATTGATATATAATAAATATATTATAATATATATATATTAATATAGTATATATAGTATTATTATTATATTATATATATATATTATAGTTATAATATTAATATTTCAATCTTTAGGTAATACACTAGCGTCCAATCTTGTTATATTTGCTTTCCAATATTCTCATCTTACTTCGGAAAGCCAGGTTACTCTAGATTATTGAATACGTTACTGTGAATCGAGGTATATAAATAGTTATAACCCAATGTGCTTAATTTAAATTCATATAGGATTTTTCAATAAAATATGTCTCTCACTAAAGAATATAATTGTAATTAACTCTCAATATTATTTTATAAACCTTATAATATACTATCTCAAACTTAGTTTAGTTGTAGTACATTATTATATATATATTAAAACAAACGTTCTATTATTTTTAAACTTTCATATAAACCTCGATGGCTATACCTCCTATTCTATCACTCAGTATTCACCTACTGGGACATATGTTATTACTTTTATTACTTGACATTTCAACTAATAATTTTTATGTATACTAAGATAAATTATTGCTCATTACAATTTACTACTTTATATTTATTAACCTTATGTTTTATATTACCTTTTCATTCCTTACAATCAAAGATTTTATACTATAATTTATTTTACTCAATATAAATATTTTATATAACTAAAAGCATAAAGCAATATTTATTTGTATTTCACCATGGAAAAAGCAAAAACAGCAGATAAATAACTTTACTTTATGCCTGAATTATTATATGTATATATAGTGTATTTAGAATCCAAAAAGGGTAATTTATTTTATAATAAAGGCCAATTTCAAAATTCTACCTCTTCACATACATATACATAACGAGTTATTCATCTTATTGCTGGCGACTTTCTCTAATACCCATGCTGAGTATATATGTAGAGTGTCTAAAGGCTCGCACTCAGTGTTACACTAGTGCAAATTCCAGCAAAATTTCCGAAAATTGATGTAAAGAGCACCACAAGCAGACACAACTTCCTCTAAAGTTGTAAGTAATTAAGATGTGAAAATAATTGTCGGGACGATACATGTCGGATATCAACTCTCCTTAATAGTGAGGACCCACTTAAAGTCTTCCTAGGTTATTCTATATTAGTATATTTTTATAAATATCTAGTTTGTTGAGGTTTTTATTAATAATTAAAGTTATGCGGAAAATTTAGAAAATGTTTTAGTATATGTGTCTTTATTCTTTCACAATTTCTCAGGGGGCTCGATGATTTCGTTAGCGCCGCGCGCCGGAAGCCGAGTGGAGCTCGGATCATTGACGCTCCCCCCGTCGTCACCGGAAGTATTGGAAGCTAAAGGGACATGGGACATGCGCAGTGCGATGAGAACACTCTTGAAAATACCTAAATAGCTCTTATATCCTCTATCGTCCGCGACAAGAAATTATAATACCCTTGAGTATGGAATAATATGCCAAAACTTGTATCAGTTAAAAGAGAAATGAAAAAATAGAATTTGATTACCGATTTAACAGATCAAGCTATTACTTTATATTCAATATCTACCACAGAAGAAATAACTTCTATATTTAATCTGTAGCCATTAAAGACTACAGTTACAAATATATAATATAAATCATTACTAATAATTTTGATTTTATAATTCTCTATCATAATAATACGTCATTAGAACTAATCGGATTGTAATACTCCTATCCTTTTAATAGCCGAATGTCCCATATTTTTTCAGCATCCAATAATTTTGGCAAATATTAAGAATACTATATAAATCAACAAGAATGAATGACATAGTTGAATAAACATTTGTTGAGATCTTATCCAACCATATATATAAAAACATATATACAATATAGTAATGAAGAAGTTAATAGCGTTTGTACTTTCATCCATTCTATTATAGTTTTAAATATTCTATTCGCGGTAGTCTGAGGCATTAGCCTGGTATCTTTCATATTAATTTAGTATTGATAATAAAACATTATTCGATCAATTGTATTACTTAAGATAAAATTCTTACTGGTGTTGTTATATTTCTTCAGACGAATATAATAATAAGAATTTAAAAAAAATAATAAAAATTAAAATAGATAAAATTTAAAAAAACCCTCTCCTTATTAGAATTTTCCGTGCTTGATTTACTAAATATTATAGCAATTTGAGTATCTTACTGCATATGTGATTCGCTGCCTTCTAAAGTTATTACATGATGTCAGCTTATTATGACACTCTGACCAATATATATAATATATATATTAAATTTTTTTAATAATTTATTATAATATAAATATATATATTTATATAATAAAAATATATAATATACTATTTATATATTATAATATAATTATTATTAATATATAATTATTATATATATATATATATTAATATATAATTATATTATATTATATTTAAATCTTTTAATATTAAGTGATTGAAATTAGGATATTAAAATACTATATATTATAATAAATAGGCATCATTATAAACTATTTTAATAAAAGGTAAGTTAATCAATAAATTTGGTCAAAGCGAGTATGAAATCATCGAACAATCTGCTCGTGTGCATCACTTATATGCTGTGTGACGTGTTTAGCATAAAACTCCTATAGAAACTATCCCGAGACGTTTCACCAAGTTTGCTTTATTTTTTTATCATGTTAACTTTATTTTTGTATCTTTTTATATATGTAAATTTTACTATTTTTATTCATAATCTTTTTATATAATATATATTAAGTGGCTCGAGTACTCGACGGAGGTGACAGAGTGGAGGGGACTAAGTGCTACCTCCCGTCCGTCCACTACGCTTAGAGGTACCGATTGAGTACCTACTGTACCTTTCAAAATCTTTGCTATATTATTTCAATTAAGTAGTTATTCATTTAGTGTTTAAATAATACATAAAAGACAAGCTTAGTTATATTTGGCAACCTTATTTTAATATACGCACTTTTGCCTGAAAATTAAATCTGTTAAAAATACAATAAATCTGTAAATACATTGTATTTCGTTTCCCTTAAGTATATGTATCGGTTAAACTACCTTTTAAAGGAATATTCCTATATATATAATATATATATATTATATATTATATAATATTATATATAATATATAATATAATATATAAAATATATATTATATAATATAATATATATACTTATTATCTATATATAATATATATATATTAATTATATCATATAATAATTAATAGTAATATATATATATTATATTCATACTTCTATATTATATATATATATATATATATCATATATATATTAATTTATAATATATATAT
>JABUQX010064356.1:5000-31384 GCA_015478945.1 Trachelipus rathkii | reverse complement strand
CGTATATATATATATAGTAAGTTCACGTATGTGTCGGATGAACGTCCCGATTTATATATTTTTTGAGAAGAGTAAAATGAGTTGTGAGAGTCCATGATCTGATACTATAGGTGTCTCACACTAGGTGTCAGGTGTCTTATAGTGAGGTCGGTTGTTCGGAATATGTATCTAGGTATATATAGCTATATATTGTGTTCGGTAGTCTGATGTCACTCGCGATGTTCACTCATAGGTCTCGATACGTGTCTTTAGGCCTAGAGAGGGGTATTTTGGCTACGTTGATCGTTGTCATGGAATGTGTCTACAGCATGCTTGTCTCTTTATATTATCATGTTTGAATATAGAGTGTCGGTGTCGGTGTCGTGGTTGTGTCGGAATTTTAAATATAATACAAATCAAAGAGTCAAAACATTTTGGTGTTTAATCAAAAGGTAACTGTTCTCTCTCTCTCTCGAGAATCAGGAATATATCAGAATCAATACCACAAAATCGCGTATATTTGGTGTCTGGTTGTCGCTGCGTAGTCGCTCGACACCCCGTGTGAGTCATGAGTGTTCGTATGTCTTATATATATAGTATGTCGGTGTCTAGGTCTATATGGAGTGTTCAGTTTGATCAGTGTCTCACTCTATTATAAGTATGTCACTCACTCTCAGTGTATCGTATTCGTGGTCGGTGTTATCTTAGTGCGGTATATATATTGTCACCGGTGAGTCTCACTAGTATAGTACTCAGTTGATCACTCACTCTGAGTGTTCGGTTACTCAGGTGTTCTATATGATGTCTCACTAGGGAGTATATTTACGGTCTGGTTGATCTCGACGTTGTCGGTGTCGTATATATATATATTATGTTTCGTTCGTCACTCCTCATACGTTATCGGATAATTTGATAATAGTATCAGTAATTTTGAATAAGGTTGGAGTCGAGGCGTAGGTAAGTATATATATATATAGTATAATAATATTATAGTATAAGTCGGAGTACGGTGAAGTCGTATAGAGAAATTTTAGAGAAGCTAAACTCCACAACCCTATGTATAATATTCTCTATAACACTCAATTCTCCTGCCATCCCATCTCTAATTCACATTCATATAACTATATATATACCCATACATATATAACAATATTGAATAACAAGAAGACCATTAAATATCCAATCTCACTCCGCTGTATAATTTAATATTAAAAACAATACACTATCTAACCCATATAATTCTAACATCAATACTGCATTTTACTAATAGTTATCAATATAAATATTATACTTTTTGATTGAGAATTTCAGAAGTTATATATACTTACATAATATACACTCACCCATATATCTCAATTAAAAATACAAAAAATAAAATTATCCTAGTATATATAATTCAATTTATTACATTAAGTTCACAAGATAGGACTAAATATATACAAAAAAAAAAAACTAAAAGGCGAATATTATATACTTATGCAAACATTTTTTTCAAGTAAATTTTTTCACTCACAATGTATATAAGATTTTATAATTCACACATTACCTACTATGCCACTTCTAAAAGCTCCACCTTGTAATTCACACAATACATACCTTTCAGATTCACTCGACGCATTCTTTACAGACCAAATAATTAATAAGGTTACATAATATCTATTTTCCTCATACACCTTAAATAATATCTAAATTTCTCATTACTTAATAATTATTACCTATCTATATACCCTAATCTCATTTACCTATCATTTATAATAAGTCGATTTTATTAATAGCTCTCCTCCTCTAAGTCCCTCGGTTAACTATATAATTACTATCATATAAACATATTTTGTTACTACAACTTCCAAATACTACAATTTCATAATCACGCATCTCACTCCTCCGTCTTGATCATTTCACGTGTGTTGGTAATTAATTCCATCTATGCCTGGCAGATTTACCATTCTTTCAATTTTATGTGCTCCTAACAACATTACCTCCTCTCTACTAAATAACTCACTAATGTCCCAATTAATATCCATATTCCTTTGCACCATACTCAAACCTAACAACATTCACTGAATCAACTCTATCTTCATTATTGCTTAAATATTATTAGCCATAATATTTCATAAAGTGTACCCACCATCACCTATAGTACATTTTCACTCATCAGTACGATATAGAACCTATCCTACTATTATTATTATATTTAATTCTCCTTAGCCAATTTTGCTTATGGTTGCCTTTTATATTATATTAATTTTATATATATATAATATATATATATAATATAATATATATATTATATTAATATATATATATATATTAATTATTATATATATATATAAATATATATATTATAATATATATATATTAATTAATATATATATTATATTATTATATATATATATATTATATATATATATATATTATATATTAATTTTAAAGGATTTTTTAACCTTATATCAGTGGCGTGGTTCAATTGTATAGCTTAATCAACTAATTCAAAGTAAAAGTCCGGAAACAAAATGTAACGACGTAAAAGTAAAACGGAATGAAAATATATACTCGAGAACTTATTCTCGGGCGTTACTATGAAAGAGAAAAGTAACGGAGGGTATCTCATACTCTTCCAGTTAATCTTATGAAAAATAACTAGTCCGAGTTAGTGATACGTGGGTATATATATAATATATATAAGATATAATATATATAAGTAACTCGAGTAAATAAACGGAGTAACGGATCGAGCCCACCTCTGTATATATATTATATATTTTATTAATATATTATATATAATTATTATTGATTATATATATATATATATAATAATATATATATATATAGTATTATATTATATATATATATATATAATATATAAAAATATATATATATATTATAATATATATTATATTATTAATATAATATATATATATATATATATATATAATTATATAGTAATATATAATTTAATATATAATAATATATATTACATTGGGCAGTCCGTCAACATAGGGATAGTAAATAGGAAGTAGGCCCACTTGCCCCACCCCTGGAATTTCTGAGGTATCTGAATTATTTACAAAATAATATATGATTAATATTAATATTTATATATAATATATTAAGATATATATTATAGTATATAATATATTTATATTATATATATTATATTAATTATATTATAATTATATTATATATATTATAATTCCTTAATTATATTAATATATTATTAATTATATTAATAATATATATATTAATAATATATTATAATATTATATTTATATATATATATATATATTAATAAATATAATTTATAAAATAAATATAGATACAGTAAACGGAGAAGAAAGTAGTGTAAGAATAAGAATAAATTGCAAAATATAATATTAAATATGATATATCCTCAGCAGATTTCATATAGATTTAATAATTATGTAGTCAATATATAACATTTCTCGATAACGCCTAGTTTCTACAATGATTACAAGGTGATGAAACCTATGATGGGACATTATTGATATATTCCATTGCCGTTACCTACGTATGCACATCTTCAAAAATTTATTAAAAGAAAATTTTCTTCAACAGATGTTATATATTGTGGAAAAGATTAGATACCTGTTATTTACTATTTCCGTATCTCGCCCTGGCATTATATATTATTATAATAATATTATAACTAAGTCCGTGGTCGGGTTAAAAGTTTCATGTGATTTCACGTGGTATTTAGCTCATATTTATCAAATGATAATTATCAACAAATAGTTGAAAAATTTAGTTCTCAATCTTTACCTTTACAGTAGACGGTACGTTAATAATATATATAACTATAGGTAATTCTATTAATAGCATGCGACATGTCAGTTATCTATTGTAAAGAAGGATTGTTTACCTTCAGCGAGATGTTCATATAGATTGCATGATTAAAGGTTGTATTAGATACGAGTGTATATCCATCAACGTACTTATAAGAGATGAAATAACGGTAATAAGTTTTCTAAAAAAAACATATAATGGAAAAGGTGATAAGAAATTCGAATCAGAAAGCTAGCTTTTGTATTTCAAAAACAATATAAGAACAGGTTTCCAAACCAACTAATCGAAATCGTATTAAAAATAATACCATTAAGTTACCAGAAAGTATAATTGCTGCAACACATTTACATGTTAAATATCTTACTGACAGCTACCAGGGTATATATTAGTATAGAATATCAACTTCTGTACCACTATATTCATCAATTCCAAACTAGTATTGCAGGACTTGTTTAAAACATAAATACAGAAGATTTCCTGAAAGATTATAGCTTATTGTTGATCGTATGAGATAATATTAGGACATAACTGAAATAATTGAGCAGGACTAAATCACTCATACCATTTAGCAGTATAAAATTAGTGTGATATTATGCAAGCTCCGAGAGGCAAACTATCATAAGTGTCCTCAGAGGACCAGCACATAATCGAACTTCCAACCAACAATTCACATGACTGGCTCGCTACTCAGAGTGAAACCAACATAGACTTAATAGTTATTTGTAAGAATAGCCGACAATCTTAAAGCAACGGGAGTTTTCTAAGTTTTTTTGTATATTATTGTTTCTTTAGTGGTTTCGGATATTTGGCGATTTTGTTACTTTACTTCGGAAACCATATTATTGAAAAAAATTTATCTCTTCTTCCATTTAGGGTCTCTATATGCAGACGAGGCGTCACTGGAGCAGCAGGGGAGACGAGAGTCTCTCTCCCACCGCCAGAGTTCTGCTGTCACCGGACATAACTTGAAGATAGCCTGAGTGCCGAGACACACCCGACTCTGCCATCTTTGCTTTTTACCCATTACATATTGTATTCATAAGATATCAGAAAAAATGTACCAATAGTTCTAAAGAGAAGTATTGAACGACGGTTCTTATTAAAATTTGCATGCATTCTAAAATTTACAAATCTCTCGACAAAAACTTAACTGTCTCAGCAGTCACACCATCTGTATTTTTATATCTATAGTATTAAGAATCTCAGTTGAGCTGTCGATGCTATCAATATATGTACATTCACAATGTTAAAATCACGACTCGTATAGTTAAAAATAATGTAGCACATTTGGAGGAATTTGACAGTTGCGGCTAGTATCAACCATAAAACCTTAGAGTTTCTCGCTCCTTGGTGGGCTCGCATAACAGGGAGATCGCAAATATAGACATGTAAATTTTCTTTAACTTTTGGGACTGCACATGATACAAATATGAAGAATGTGATTATGAGCAATATTCTACAAGCATCAGTTTACATACAAGTATTTCACGAGAGAGTTAATTTAAGCTCGAGCTCTTAGCGACATAATAATATGGTCGCATATCTGTAGATCGTATTGTAACAACCGACTATACAGAAATCACACTGCATCTGAGAGTAAGAAACCGATGCGTGCCTACCAAGGGTTTACATACATTTCATCGTCAGTAACGAAATATGAGTATAGCCATGAAATAGTCAATATATTGACACGGACATGAGAGATCCGAGTGTCAGTCATTTTCAACATTATTGTATAACTTTGTTAGTGATATTATTCCATGTAGGAAGGTGTAAACAATTGCTTTGAAACTATTTTATAAAGTTGAGTAATAATTTTCTTATTACAAAAGATATATATAAGTAATTATTATTAATAATTAAAATAAAAATAGAATGATTAATAGAAATTATTACTATATACTCATAATATATTTATTTTATCCTTTTATCAATAAAACTTATATAATTATGTAATATATTATAATCAGTGTGGAACACTCTCTACTTTCGGTAACTAGTAATTACTAAAATTTATCTACACGACTGTTGAGAAACTGATACAACCCACTTGATAAAGGTTTATAACTTGTAAATCTTTCGCAGAAAATCTTATAAGCTTTTTTTGTCTCTTAGAAATTTGATATATATATATTAATATATATATATATATTTATATCCTACATATATATATAATTTAATTTATAATATTTAATATATTAAATATATAATATATAATATAATATATATATATTAATATATATATATATATATATAGTATAATATTAATATATATAATATTAATATATATATATTAATATAATATATATATAAATATATATAAATTAATATATATTATTATATTATATATATATATAATATATTTATATATATATATATATATGTATAATATATAATATATAGATAGAATATATATATCACAGTATATTTCTTTATTACAAAGTTAATAATTGCACATATTTAGCGAACTTTTAAATGAAAAGATGGAAATTAATAACATTTGAAAATAGTAAATTAAATAGACGTAAAAAATTTGATAATATATTTATATTATTTTTATTACTAACTCATCCGTATCTAATATCAAATTTCAGGCTTTAGGTGATTTAAGTAATCTCGGGCAAGTGCGATATGCTTATTTGCTTAGTAATTTGTATATTATAATACTCAATAGTGACCTGTTCTCTATCCAGTTGTTCGTTAAATGTTTTTATATCCTTTTGTGTTTTTGAGAGAATTTGATTTCCTAGACAAATCATATAGAAACTAATGCAGATAGTTATTATTGACCAAGGCTATATTAATAGTAAAATATAATTGTGTACGGCTATACTCGACCGGGGTATACAAGCGGTGCACTGGAAATATATGTGTCATCCACTTCGGCCTAAGCAGGAAAAGGGATAATGGGGATTATCGCTAAATTATTTCTATATTTTTAATGCACAAAACAAGGTGGGATTTGGATAGATATAATGTATCGAACGCTGAGCAGTCAATACTCAAAAATAAAGTCGTTGAAAATAGGAAAACATATTGTATACTGATATGTATGTATAGTGTGGGTAGTTATGAGATATGGGACCCATCTATGTAGTATTTCTAAGTTCTAGAATATTCATGTCGATAGGAGAGATAAGTTCGTAGGAAGTTATTAGATACTGAAATAAAGTGTATAAAACAGTGAGATGATTTATGAAGAGACTAAGTCTGAGTACGTCATATAGAAAAATATTTTTGCACCTACACATCCTGACGACTCCACAGCTAAAACTTATTCACACAAATCACACGGGGACTCTTTCGATAGCGCACGAGCTTGCCGACTACACTGAATAAATATACCTTCAAACTCGAAGCTTCTCTCCGACGTCGCGGTACTCCTGAGCTCCATCTTAAACAAAATATTTTCGGACTCGACTCCACTTCCAGCGATTCAGAATGTCGATACAGATCAGTGTCTGAAGAAACTTACACTAGTGAGACTTATCTGGATGATGTATCAGAGTTTTAATGGCAGGTTTAATAGAGTTGGGGTACTACACGAGTAGTCATTTTAATGTAGTGTGACTCGAGTTCGATCACTCAGAAATAGAGATTTTTTGTCTCACTTTATTGTAGCGACAATATATAAAAAAGAACAGCCCTCACTTCTCCTTACATATGAGATATCCCTATCCGCTACACAATGAATTGAATAGTGCGACCAAGGATAAAGATTCTCATATAATGAACTTAGTAACTCGCGGATAATAAGAGTTATTTCCAGAAGAGAATTGCTAGACGCAGTAGTAACACGATGATATCAATAGCTAGATAGAGTATCCATATATTTATCGAGTACTATCTTGTCTTGCAGAAAGTGGCAAGTATCATTATGTATGAGAAGTGGATCTATATGTCGATATACATAAATTGACTATAATTCATAATTTTGCTTACAAACTAAACTCATATAAATATTAATAACTAGAAATACAGTTTAATTTGGCAATACGTTTCACTGAAGCAAGTTCTAATAATACGATCTTATCGATGAGTAAGATGACACACGACTTGTAATAATTATTTAACTATGTAAAGTCTATTAGACTTTTACTCAATTCAAACAACATATATGCACAATTAGGAAGTCTAATATATTTCTAATATATAAGAGAAGAGATCAATAGCGTGGTGTGGCTGAGAGGAATAGAAGTACTTATGTGATTAGATGGTAGAAAGTAATAAACGCTTGAATGACTTTGTGCTGACTAATGAATTTAGAATGAGCGTGTCATCAGCAGGCAGTCGAAATATGAAATAAATATCTCACACAAAAGGAAGTCTTGCGTCTCCGAAACAGACAAGAAAGAATTACCTCGGTTGTATAAAGAAATTGTAGCGTCAAAAGTATTTCGTCTAAGCCATATAGGATAGGTCTTCGATACTGCTTGTTTACACGGATGCAGATTAAAGTGAATGTAGTATAGTAGGGTAGTAGTATATATGATATTATATTGAGATTAGGTATGATTAGTATAGTATTAAGGTAAGTGGTAGATTAGTGTATAAGTGATAATATATAGTGAAGAGTAGTAAGTATTAAGTATAGTAGAGTATAGTAGTAATTTTATGATGATATGTTAGTGTTATATAGGTAGTATAGTTGAAGTATATATATAAGATATATGGAGGTGATATAGGTGAGGGTAGGGATAGTATAGTATAGGTGATGAGTATATTAATATTGAGTATAGTATATATTGAGTGGTTATGTAAATATATAATATTATATAATTATTAATATATGTATAAGATATATATATATAAAGGAATCAGAGATAAAGTTAGAGAGAGAGATATAAGGTATTATGTATATATGATACATTGAGTATGATAGATGTTTTGCTAGTAAGTTGTAGTGTCATGATATAAATGTCTATTTTTATTTAGTGTATAGGTGTTGTAGTGGATGAGTAAGGGTTGTTTGTCTAGTTAGAGTATAGGTTTATGGCTGTGGGTGTCACTATATGTTAGGGTAGTATGTCCGTTTGTGAAGGTATAATATTAGTGATGGTTTACTAGTGTGGTAGTTTGGGTATATATATCATGTAATATAGTTTAGAGGGTAACTATATGATAATCGTTAGGTTAGCTATGTAGTAATGATTTGACGTATGTATAAAATAACAACAAAAAACTTAAGTATAAGAAGTTACATCCTTATGGAGACTCTTAATTCTAAATGCTGTGTACGGTCTCATCAGCGATTAAATCGTCATCATAGCTGAGAAACAGCATTACCAGACGTATTATTTTTTAAAACTCTGGATGCAGAGAATTCAAGTAAATGAGAACTTTATTTATATTAATGCAGAACGTAGATAGATGTTTGATAGGCCTAACTAATAATTGATAGTTCGGCGGACTGCACTGTTATGTATTAGAGTATGACATACTGTTTCATATATGTTTGTCCGCTACCGCTCTTTGATAGCGATTGAGCAATAATTAACGAGAGTGGTTATCAGGCTCTAAGAGATAGACGCTAGCCCCCGAGCTAGATATATTAGTGCAAACAACATAATGTAGAGAGTATCTCTTGTAATGAGTTTAATTGTATGATGACTTACAATACATAGCCTGTATTTTAAGATTTTAATATGAGAAAACAGGTAGGTATATTATCTAACGAAAACGTGAAGGTTGGTAAGTTAGTATATACCATATATATTCACAATACCACTGGAGGGGGGGTAATGAGGTATGAGGTGTGAGGTATATAGATAGTATGGATTGGTATGGTAGTATTGTGTTATTGTATATGTGAGGATCCGTACGCTAAGCTGGGATGCGATGTTTGTACATGAGTCACTTTAGGTGTATATTAGTCCTATATTCGCGAAGTCTATGAATAGTAAAGCTATAGTAATCCCGTGAGTGAAACGAAAGCAAGCGGTGTTTGATAAGTCGCACGGTTAGGTTAGTGAGGTGATTTGATCAATAGAGGGATTATGTCACGAGCTCGACCAACTCTGCTTTCTCGGATGCCACCACACAATCTGTGCCGTAGTGTCATAGTACATCAGTTACATAGCACTATTATATTCAGATTTCCGGATATATTACGGTGACTCGCTTACTAAATCAACATACGGAGAATCATTTAAGTATAGTATATATTTGTTATATAATTGCTTATTATGTTATTTTATATCATGCTAGATATATCAATGTTAAATCTGTAGAGCGGACTTACATTAATTACACATGAGTCAGTTACATGTTTACAACTCACGCACTGATGATGTAGGATATGATCTATGGTATAGAATGGTACTGGAATCGATGTCGTAGTAAAAAAATTATTATAGTATTTACTAGAGCACTACAAATAACCTTAATGTGATTTCATATACCTCTATTATGTGAGGTAAAAATCGTCGTAGCGTGAGTAAAATTCCGCTCTACGTGCAATTTGCTTACAAATAAATTTAACTTTCAATTAAATTCATCAATATAGTCAAGTGAAAAATTATACAATAGCCTATATTAATTAAAAAGATAAAGTTTAAAAAAATCTAGAAAAATTCGATAAATTTTCATTCTATTCAAAATAATACTTATCTTACATTGATCATTAATTGTAACGAGAAATTACAGAAGCAAAGAGTGACGTATATTCACTATATATTCCGATAAATTATTTTAATCTTCATGCTCACACAATAAAACTAAATGACACCTCAAAAAGTTAAAATCATACCATATTTTACCACAAAGTTAAATAACTGTCATCTTCCTTTATCACAAGAGATGCTTTGCCCTCGACAACCATCACTATATATATATATGTGATATATTTGTACCAAATTTACTCCTGAGTTAGACTGTAAGTCGACATATATTGGTTACACAGATAAGAAATAAGATGTGTTACGGATCATAGCATTAATCAACATCTCTTACAGTCCCAGCAAAATTCCTTATTGAACATTTTCTCACATAATACAGGCTTACATGGTCAATCAACATTTATTAGTAAATTTTACTATATAAAACTCGTTCCATATATAATGATATATATTATATAATATATATATATATTATACAATATTATATACGTGATCGTAGTGAAGTCCATGAAAACTTTAAAAATTGCGTGAGAGCCTGCTTACATCCAAATAAACAACGCAATCAAGATCAATTATATACATAAAAATATATATATTTATGTTATATATTTACATGATATCAGAAGCATCAATATATTCGAATGTGTACTTGTATTTATATCCATTCAATTTTATAAGACTCATTCTGCTTCAACAAGAAATATATAATCTCTTCTGAAGACTGTTTCTAAGAATATAGAGAACGAAAAACTCGATCTAACGGTTGAACATAACTATGAAGAGTGAGTATCTTTATTATAACCGCTAACTCTGAGTCATATTTATTTTCTCAAAGATATATTAATTTTTCTGAGAAATCTAAATCCAACAAAAATAAATTATTTAGAACGTTCTGGTAAATAAATCAAAAACTTTTTGGTAATAATAATAATAGATAAAATAAATATAATATGATAATATTATAATAAATAATAATTAAAAAATAATATAAATAAATAAATATGAATAATAAATAAAAATTAAATAATAATAATAATAATAAAATAATATATAATAAATAATAATAGTATATAACACTAAATTTTCGGACTCCGACTACCGAACTCCGACTCCACTTACAACAGGAAATCTTCGGACTCCGACTCGACTCCGACTCCACTTGACACAGAGTTTTCGACTCCGACATTCCGACTCCGATCTACCGTGAGTAGAAAATTTTGCTACTAACTCCACGACTCCGACCCACTCGACTCCGACTCTGGACTCTCCAGCAGCCCTATTCTACCCCACAATCACTCTCACTTTGCTTGCAGAAAATAATATATAGGCACCCTATCAAATAGCTTTAATCAAGCGAAAAGGATAATATTAACATATTTTTGGAAATCACACAGCTCAATTTTAACTATATAAGGAAATGTATAAAAAAAAAAAATAAAATAATAAAAAAATTATATTATAGTTATATATGAATTATAAGTTAATAATATGAATATATTATAGATAGAGCTACTATATTTATTTAAGAGATCACTTATACTCTAGTTATCTGGCTCATAACTGTGATATATGAGATTATTATATTTAAATAGAATTTGCCTTCTATTTGAATAAGAAAGGTATATTTTATATAATTGCATTTATTTCAATTTTTTGTATTTTTTACTAAAGAATACCCCAGGGTATACCGGCACCGATGGCAGGAGTCGGGGTCCTCTCGGCCTTCCGGGGAACTACGGGGTAGGACTAATTCCCCCCCTCCCGGGAGCGTCGGTCCCGGGAACCCCCGCTCTTTGGTATTTGGGTGTCGTCATAGCTTAGTTGAATACGACAGACAGATATAAAATTTTAGTAAGTTTAAAGAAAAAAGCATCTTGCGGCCACCCCTCCCATATCTCTCTAACACGCGAACGCTGGGGGTATGCATGCCAGCGAATTCGCTTAGCTACTCACGACTTTTTCTCTCCTTCCGGATATGAAGATCCAAATATACCCTGACACCAAGACCGTTCCATTGTATAGGCGCTCTTTTACTTTGGCTGACGTTAATTGAACAATCCGTGTACTCTCATCTTTACAACTACGGAGTCCACGACAACGTCTTCTTATAGGTTATTCATGTCAGGTGGAATTTCCAGGCCAAATGAGAAAGTACCTCTATAGCCATTCTATTATGCGTGAAACCATCTGCAAGTTTTGATCTAACTCTATGATATTACACTTTTAGTCGGGAGTACCTGTTGAGAAAAATCACAAAGCGTCTATCGCCAATAACCCAATTCACACCTTTTTTAGGAATAAGTAGACATGTTTGTCATATAACATTTAATATACTTGGCCATATTGCTGGTCCATGGTTGCCTTCTCAAAACAATCTCATCAATATCGACTTTGGACCTAACATTATTTACGCCATCTTCAGTATTATTTACGCCATCTTCAAATTATTTTTTTCTGTTGATAAATTTTTACCGTATTTTTTTTCAGGCATTTCGGGTTTAATATTCCTATCATCCTGATCGTTCTCTTCTCACGCTATCACTGCACACGATCATTCAAGCACTATCTAATGGTAGAATTTCATCAGTTAATGAGCATCTGCGAGGCAATATTTAGAAACACAATATGAAACAGTATGTTAAAAGCATTAAGACAGATCTGATGAGCGAAGTGAGAAACATAGTATCAGAAATTTCATGATCTTTAAACCATTAGATGGTATAACTTCAAAGATATAATGATATAAATTTTATTCAAGTGTGTCATATTGTCGATTCTCTACTTAGTGGATGTAAAAAGACTAAGTCATGAGTGATAAATAGAAATAAATATCTGATTGATTGTTGAATCGAACTTCTTTCTTACCTGCTCCTCGAATGCTCAGAAGTCAATGGGAATAGAGTACTGAGCTCTATGCATTACGTAGTTCCCGTTCTTTCTTAAAGTTTAGTCTAGGTTCTTTTTTTGACGATAGCTTAATTCTCATCTACTAATAGCTTTTCCTGCCTTTTATTTGGCTCTCTCTTTTTATTAGTTATGTAATAATAATCTTCCTCTCTGCTGATTTAGGAATTGAGAATTCTTCCTTAGCATGATAGCCATCTGTCATTTTACACGCAGCCACTAGTGTGTAACCATTTTTCTTCACGCTCCCTGGCGCAGGTTTGGTGGTTCTTCTATTTCTTTCAACTTATGACCAACCCTATTTAGTCAAACTTGTGTGAACCGTTATTTTCAATTTTCTTTATCATGTATATATCACTAACGTTTGATTAGATTATGAATACCCCAAGGTTTTTTCATAGAGGCAATTTTATTACATATGACGGACAATGGAAACGCATGGTGTTTTAAGTTGCCTCACTTGCACAATAACACAATTAATCTGTACCCTGACATTTTACCGTGGATCTCATAAATACACTAATTTAAACCCATTAATTTATATTCAACTTATTATATAAACTTACCTAAAATATCTGAAATAAAATATCAGTTTAATTTATATATTATAAATATTATATAAATACAATATTAAACACTAAACATACAACTAATTATATAATCAAAATAATAAAAGGTGTGTATAATAATCATCGTATAACACACTAACATAACTCTCCGAGTTAAAATGCAGATATAGATAGTCATATATACTGAAGGTGAAAATATATAATACACTGAGAATATATACACCTAATAATCATTGTCATTTTGCTCAGAAGATACTGTACTCACAACAATTACTTAAAGTTTGTGCATAATAATAAATAGTTAAAAAAAATTTATATATAATATAATCATTTTTTTGAATATAAAAATAATATTCAAGAAAAGTGATTGTGAAAAAAAATTATAAATTTAAAAAACCTTGTTATATAATAATAAGAGCAAATTTATTTAAAAAAATTCCATATATAATATATATTGCTTTTATGTAATTAATATATTATAAATATACTTATTAATATATATATATATATATTAATATATATTAATATATAAGATATAACATTTAATTTAATAAATAAATATATATAAATTAAATTTAATAATAGATATTATTATATATATTATATATATATAATAAATTTGATGAATATATAAATTATAATTAACTCTTATTTATTTTATTATAATTTAATATATTAAATAAATAATAATATATTTGTAAAAATACTATAAAAAAATAAATATATTTAGTGATATAATAATATATAATAATTAATATAGTATTATAAGATATATATATAATATAATTTATATTAATAATATATAATATATATATTAAAATACTATATACATAATAATATATTATAAAAAAATAATTAATAAAATATATAAATAAAATATATAATAATATAACTATAATAATATATATATAATAAATATTACAATCACAATAAATATAAATATATAATATATAATATTTAATAAATATAAAATATATAAGTAATATTATATATACTAGTTATAAATATATATATAATATATATATATATATAATATATTATATAATATAATATATAATAATATAATATTAGTAATATATATAATAATATAGTTAGATAATATATAAGTCTGGATACAAAGAACTTAATAATGATAAACAATAAGAAAAAATTAAATTTAAATAATTATAGAATATTAATAAT
Organism: Trachelipus rathkii; assembly: GCA_015478945.1. Taxonomy (NCBI): domain Eukaryota; kingdom Metazoa; phylum Arthropoda; class Malacostraca; order Isopoda; family Trachelipodidae; genus Trachelipus; species Trachelipus rathkii. The sequence continues at coordinate 16,329 of JABUQX010064356.1, read as the reverse complement.
ATATAATATTAATAATATATAATATTAAAATATAGAAGAGCAGGAAAGGAGAGAGAGAGAGAGTAAAAGTTACTTAACTCCCACACGGTAACGGAGCTGATCAAAAAAAGTTTCATAGGTAGCACTATGATACCTAAATAGATTTTCTAGATAGCCGAAATGGAAAATATTTTTTTCCCTAACCTAACCTTGCCGACCACTAACCTAACCTAACCTAAAACCTAACCAAACCTAAAACCTAACCTAATTGTGCTCCTGCAGTTAAAAAAAATCATTTTTCGCCCCTAGAACATCTATATATATATCATAGATGCTGCCTGTGAAAAATTTTATTTTTTTTGATCCTAGCTACCCGTCCGTGTTGGGCGTATAGTAACTTTGTTTCACATAGTAATTATCATAATTATATTATATATATATATATAATATTATATTATATATTATTATATATATATATATATATATATATATAATAGTATATAATAATATATATATATACTTATAAATTATTAATGAGTATTATATATCCATAGCGTATATAATAAATATATATATATTATATAATAATATAATATTATATATTAATAATTAATATATATTAGATATTGTCAGCTTTTTCGATTAATCCGTCATAATGTTATCTAAAAGCCTATTAATGCTAACGGTTAAAACGAATACATTGCTGGAATGAGCTGTCCAAAAAAAAAAAAAAAAAAAAAAAAAAAAAAAAAAAAAAAAATATATCTCAAAAACTACAAATACTACAGCAAAAAGGAATACATTTTTGGAATCACTGGCATAATATTTCACATAAGAAAATGAGTAAAATAATAAATAATAATAAAAAAAATAATTGTTAATAATTATAGTAAATATGATTTGAGAGCCTATTTAGAACCTTTTATTGGTTTCTCTGATAAAAGAAAATAGACTTTTTCTATTATATATTTGCTTTTTTTTTTATTATTAACTAAGAATACACTCCAAGGTGAATATAACCAGCACCGATGCAGGATCGGTGTCTCTCACGCCTTCCGTGGAACTTATCGGAGACGTTAGAAACATAATCCCCCCCATACCGGTAAGTCCCGGAACCCCGCACTTGGTATTGAGGATGTCGCGGGTGGAGTTCTCCCGCCCCTCCCTACGTGGTATGGAAACGTACTAACCCCCCCTATGTTCCCCGCGGCTCGAGCCCCTCTATAATAAAGTGTGCCGTTATTAAAGCAAAATTTACATAGAAAGTCTAATTATTTTATCGAGAAACCAATAAAAGGCTCTCTAATAGGCCTCTAAATAATATTACTATAATTAATTAACAATAATTTATTTTTATATTATTATTAGTTATTTTTATAACTTATATTATTCTTATTGAATATATTTATACAAGTCGATTCCAAAAATGTTATCCATTTTTCCGTAGCTATTGTAGTTTTTGAGATATATAATAATAAATATAATGTATATAATATTTTATTTATTGTATTTTTTTTACATTCCAGGGGAGACAAACTATGGAACCAGCGATTCCAGCAAGTTATTCCTGTTTTACTGTTAGCAATTTAATAAGTTTTAGAGTATTAATAATGACGAATATCAATAAAGACTGCCTTGATTATATATAATATATTATATATATTGCCATATATATATATATATAACATCAATAATAATATAGAATATAGTATATTATAAATAGTATATATATAATATAAGATAATCGTAAATAGTATATATATATAGAAATATATATAATATATACTACTATATTATGATAAAGTTACCCTTATAATTAAATTAAAATAAATATAATAATATTAATTTTATTCCAAAGTTATCAAAAGTTTTTAAAATTTTGTTGATTTAATAAAATAAATTGTATTAATTTTCTGTTTCAAAAATTTTATAAATTTTTTGTATAATTAGAATTGCGTAAGCTTTACCATGTTAGTACCTTCACTTTGTGTTTTATATTTATGGGTGCATTGCACCTAATAATAATAAATAAAAATATGACTACCTTTATCCCCAATGTGCTGACATGCAGCGGAAACAGAAAAGTAGTAAAAGAATAATAATAACAACACACACACATAATAATAATAATATAAATAAAAAACATTATAAAATTTAAAATTAATAATAAATTATTTAATAATAATAATAAAATAATAATAATAATAATAATAATAATAATAATAATAATAATAATAATAATAATAATAATAATAATAATAATAATAATAATAATAATAATAATAATAATAATAATAATAATAATAATAATAATAAAAATTTATTAATAATAACTGTACGACAATTTACAAGGCGAACACGCTAATCGCTCCAAACTAGTATATTTTATTGTATCACTGCCAGACGTATGATTTTTACATGACTATAGGAGTAAGATTGGAGCGAAAACGATTTCGCTCACTCTCACTCTCCTTTCAATAACAGACAACTGATACGAGTATGTTTATTCGATTTCTTATTATTAGATGAAACCATCGTACGTTTCTGCCTTATTACAAAACAGTTTTTAAAATTTGCATTCAATTATTTATCATTAATTGAAAACATGGTGTTTTAATTAAGTGTTATAATTCAGAATTTATGCTTAATTAATGAAGGAGGAGCGGTCGCTCCATCGCTCCGAGTCGCCCTGATATATATATATATATATATAAGATAGATATAGGGTATATATATATATATATATATATAATATATATATATATATATATATATATATATATTATATATATATATATATATATATACGATATATTATTAGTTGCCATTGTAAATCGTCATTTTCTCATTTCATTGATAATGAGGTCTTCACCTATTTCATATGTTCTCTTAATTTGTGGATAAGAACTGTTCAATGTATGCTTTTTTTAATGTTGATATGTATATATAAATTCTAGATTTTGTGTTCAGTCGGATTCTCAATTCTTTATTAAGTGTTTAAGGTTCAAAGTAGCATTGAAATTATCACTCCGTGACGCTACTCTATAATTCAACACCGCCTCAGTGTAAAGTTATAGTTCAATTTCATCAGATCATGGATATTAGGAGATTCCTTGGTACGTACGTTTTACTTTAAATATTAAAATAAAATTTTGTGTATTTACTTCTTAAAAGTAGGAATTTTGTAACACATGATCTTACTTGTCCATATGAGGTTAGCTTCATTTTAAAAAACTATTTTTCATTACAACACAGAAATTAGTGGTTTTCAACATAGTTTGCTATACTTTTAATTTTTTCTGTTAACATCTTTGAATGTTAGTAAAATTATTAGCCTATGACCATTTGTGACAGAGATTTACAGTACAGTAGTATAACTATATATATATATATATATATATATATATATATATATATATATATATATATATATATATATATATATATATATATATATATATATATATATATATATATATATATATATATATATATATATATATAAGTCGACTAAGACTACACAAGAGGCAATCCCTCCTACTTCGCATATTTCGCATGATGAAGAACCCACACCCAGGCCCAGCACCTCGACGAGTCAAGATATGGGTCCAGATTTCGGAGCTAGCGTTTCAGTAGATGACAGTCACGAAAATGACATTGGTAGATACGTTGGACATTCATCTATGATTTCGACTGAGAAAAAGAAACAGTTACTGAAAGAGTGTTGGATTCCACCTAAGACCTATAATTTTTTGAAAGATGCTACCCACTTAAAGAGGAAATTCAATTATGAATGGTTGGACAGGCACCTAAAGGGAGCATTTTGCAAGTTTTGTATTTTATTTCCACCAAATTAAAGTTTGGTCAGAGGAGTCCTAGGCTCTTTAATAATAAGACCTTTCACTAAATATAAAAATGTTCATGCGGTTTGTAAGGGATATACAAACACAGAGTGGCATAAAACTGCTGTTGAAGCTGCAAGATTGTTCCTACAGGACGTGCTGGTAGACATCCAAATTAACCAGCATTCTAAGAAAATCATAGAAGAAAATAAAAAAATATTATCCTCAATAATTTCATGTGTGACATTTTCTGGTGCGCGCGATTTACCGCTTCGGGGTAAGCATCATGATGAGGGAGTGTTGCAAGATTTGTGCTGCTTACGAATAGATGCCGGAGATCAGTCATTGAAAAACCATTTTGAAAAGGGGAAGAAAAATGCTACATACCAATCAGTTCAGATTCAGAATGAGATCATTTCTCTATGTGGTACTACTATAAAGAAAAGACATCGTTAATAAGGTAAAGGAAGCGTGCGCGTATAGCTTACTAGCAGATGAAACCGCTGATATTTGTGGAAAGGAACAATTATCCATAGGGTTGCGCTATTTCGTCAAAGAGTCCGATGAAGTCAAAGAGGAATTTATTGGCTTTGTAGAACTGAAAGCGATTGACGCAAAAACCATTGCGAAAGCCATTGACGATTTTGTCACGACCGAAGAACTGGATCCCGAGAAATGCGTGGGCTTGGGTTTCGATGGCTGTTCTACGATGTCTGGCAAAGAAGGAGGTGTCCAAACAATATTGCGGAAAAAGTATAAAAAAGCATTGTTCTTTCATTGCTCTTCACACAAACAAAATCTAGTAGTAAATGATTTGAACACAATACCAGAAATCCGCAATACTGTGGGAACTATAAAGGACATTATTACGTTTTTTTCGCGAGTCGGTCTTGAGAAGAAAATTAATGCCAAACATCCCAAGCCTATGCCAGACCAGATGGTCTGAACAACACAAGTGCATTAGAGTATTTAAGGAGCACTTTGTACGAATGATGCAAGCATTAGAAATCCTTTCAATTGAAGGAAATACAGCCACAAGAAAAAGCGCTTTTCAGTTGCATTCAGCGGCATGTAAGTCGTCATTCATCATGGCTATGATATTGATCGTGATCGCGAAGTACTCTGCGATGTTAGAGCCAGTTGTAAATGCTCTCCAATCCAAGACTTGGATATCGTCAAAACCTCGCAGCACATTCAACATATTGTGGAAATGGTTAGGAGCCATCGGAAAGATGAAGGAAAAATCACCGATGAAGTGTTAAAAGAAGCTAATCAAATCGCCGAGCAACTGGGACTTGATCTGAATATACCACGAATTTTTGGTAGGCAGCAGCACAGCAGCAACCATCCAGCAACAAATCCCACGGAGTTCTGGAGAAGATCCTTAATAACTCCTTATCTGGATTCTATAACCTCTTCTTTGGAATTACGGTTTTCTACTGAAAATACACCTGCTTATGCATTGACATATTTACATCCTTTCCACATGCTACTCATAACAATCGATGAGTTAAAGGAAAAGACAGCTTCATTTTATAGTTTTTACCACTTAGAAGGCATAGAAGAAGAGCTTGAACTTTGGTACAAAATTTGGAAGGACAAGAAACTGAGTAGTAAAGAACTAAAAGATCTTGTTGTCTCCCAAGTCTTAAAGGAGACTGAACCTTTCTTTCCGTCGACGAAAAAGGCTTTGATGATACTACTCGCCCAGCCATGCACCACCAGTACAGTAGAACACTCTTTCAGTACTCTGCGAAGGATCAAGACTTGGCTGCGAAGTACTATGGAAGACGACAGGTTAAACGGACTGGCTATGATGAGTGTACACAGAAAATTTGTGTTTGACAATTATGATTATTTTATTCAAACAGTAGTTGATAAATTTGCGTTGAACCCAAGGAAATTCTTTTTTAATAACATCAATTTTGCAACTGCTCTATATTGTGAATTTTCCATCATTGCATATTGTATTTGATATTCTATTGTTTTAATAAAATAATTTTTTTAAAATATTAATCATTTAATTATCCATACAAATATTTCTAGTTTTATGTCTTCTTTCTTATATATATATACAATATATATATATATATATATATATATATATATATATATATATATATATATATATATATATATATATATATATATATATATATATATATATATAAAAGCTCTATAAAATTTTAAGCTGCCCCCCCCCTTCTTGGAAGCTGGCGACGCCCATGGTACTGAGGGATGTTAAGGTTTTAATATATATACGACAATACTAAGACCTACTCTCGTATATGGGTCGGAAGCTTGGGCAATTACCGCCAGAACAATGAGCAAGATTGTGGTTGCAGAGATGAGAGTGCTGAGACTGATAGTGGGAGTGATGAGAAGGGAGCGAAGAAGAAATTCGGAAATTAGGTGTAAGCTTGGAATAGAGCCCATAGAGACAACAGCTGAGGTGATATGGCCATGCCCAAGAATGAATGAGGAGAGATACCCTGCGAGATTCTATTACTGGCAGCCGGAAGGAAGAAGACCTGTTGGGAGACCAAGAAGAAGATGAAGGGATGGTGTTGCAGCGCCGATAGCGAAGCGAGAAAGATCTATTGCCGAGGTGGAAGAGGAAGGATTCTACCGAGACAGATCCGCATGAATGGGCTTTGCAGAGGACAGGGCTGTGCCCTAATCTCAGCGCTTGGTGAGAAAGGTGAGAAATATATATATATATTAATATATATATATATATATATATATATATATATATATATATATATATATATATATATATATATATATATATATATATATATATATATATATATATATATATATATACATATATATATATATATATATATATATATATATATATATATATATATATATATATAGCATATATATATATATATATATATATATATATATATATATATATATATATATATATATATATATATATATATATATATATATATATATATATATATATATATATATATATATATATATGTATATATATATATATATATATATATATATATATATATATATATATATATATATATATATATATATATATATATATATATATATATAAATATATATATATATATATATATATATATCAGAGGCGACTCCTACACTCGTGCTACTCGTGCTTAGCACGAGTTAACATTATAGAAACTATCGATATTTTGCAAATTTCATAATGTTACGAGAAAATTTACTATTATTTTTTACGAAAATTATTAAAATGAAAGAAAGATTACATAATAAATATAAAAGATTATGCAAATTGAAACAAAGCCAAATCAAAAAACAAATATTATTATTTTTCAATCAAATGAAAATGTGACTATCCGTGCTCCTTTCAAAAGCGGAGACCGAGAGAACGCACCACGCATGCACGCAATCACGCAGCATCAAAGGCAAATTGTGATTAAACTGTTTTTGATTGAATATATATATATATATATATATATATATATATATATATATATATATATATATATATATATATATATATATATATATATATATATATATATATATATATATATATATATATATATATATATATATATATAGGTCCTATTCTGTTTTATGACTCCGTCAGTTTTGATTTTTTTTTGTTTTTTTTTTAATATATTGCTACTATATGATACCAACAATGAATTTCAGTGGTAACCAGGGCTGCGGAGTCGTAAAATAATTTTTTTGACTCCGACTCCTTAAATTCAAATTTGGATTTTCGACTCCGACTCCGACTCCGACTCCACTTAAACAAAAAATTTCGACTCCGACTCCGACTCCGACTCCACTTAAACAAAAATTTTCGACTCCGACTCCGACTCCGACTCCGACTCCGACTCCAGCAGTCAAATTCAAAATTTCGACTCTGACTCAGATTAGTGCTTACAGAGTTACAGTAAAACATTTTTTTGTTTCAACAATTTTTTTTTCGCTTGCTTTTGAGAATAAAAAAATATACCACTTTTCCAATGAATCTAATCTCCAAATGCTATACGGTAAAGTACCGTAAAGACATAAAGATGCAGGCGCAACACATGACAAACAAATATATTTCAGTTTCGGAAACAAATGTATAACGTAATTATAATGCAAATTATTTTTATTTTTATTATAAAACAGCCATTATAAAATTAACAGTTTAATACTTTCAGTTTCAATAATAATAATAATAATAATAATAATAATAATAATAATAATAATAATAATAATAATAATAATAATAATAATAATAATAATAATAATAATAATAATAATAGCATTAACAGAATCGCTTATGAAATAAAAAACAAAAGAATTTCTGACAAAATTAAAAGAACTGGATTTTATAATTTAGATATATATATATATATATATATATATATATATATATATATATATATATATATATATATATATATATATATATATATATATATATATATATATATATATATATATATATATATATTATATATATTTATATATATATATATATATATATATATATATATATATATATATATATATATATATATATATATATATATATATATATATATATATATATATATATATATATATATATATATATATATATATATATATATATATATATATATATATATTGCTATATTTTAATATACACAAAAACTCAGAAAATTCACCTTTGAGACCTGTAATATCTATGTGCGGAACGGTTACACACGAAATTGCCCAATATCTGAACAGCATTATCCGACCATATCTTAATAACTCTTTCATAGTTAAATCAAATAATGAAACATTATGTAAATTATCAAACTTAAAACTTGAAGCCACTAATATATTCGCCTCACTTGATGTAGAATCTTTGTTCATAAATGTACCGGTTCTTGATACGATTGACATAATAATTAACGAAGTGTATCACTCAAATAACCTACCCCCACCAGATATATCAGAACAACATATGAGGAACCTTTTATTAATTTGTTGTACTCAAACACCGTTTAAATTTAAAGAAAACATATATCTACAAACTGATGGAGTGCCGATGGGCTCACCACTTGGACCTACATTTGCTGACTTCTATATGTCCAATCTGGAAAACAAAATCCTTCGTGAAACAAACAACTTTAACCCAGTATTTTACATAAGGTATGTCGACGACACCCTCACTATTTTTAGGAACATAGATCATATACATCAGTTCATCAATAGAATTCAAGAGTTGTCATGCTTAAAATTCACATACGAAACTTAGGTTAATAATGTTATCTGTTTTTTAGACATCAAAATCAATGTTAATTCTGACGGCTCATTATCTACAGGCATACATGTCAAACCCACTGATAATGGTCTGTATATGAACTATGGATCCTATTCACCAACTATTTACAAAGAATCTATCGTAAAAATTTTAGTTTACAGAGCATACAACCTATGTTCAACTTGGAAAACTTTTGATGAAGAAATTTGCCACATTAAGTAAAATTTAATTAACTGTCATCATCCACAATATTCAGTTGAAAATTTAATTAATAAAACCATTACAAAATTATATAATAAAGAAAGTAAAAATAATCAGAAAAATTCGATAAATTTCTTCTTCAAAACTTCCAATGCTATTTGTCAATAAGGAAGAGAAGTGCCTTCGTAATATTTGAATTCTCACCTCAAAACTAAAGACACCTCAAAAATTAAAGTCAGACTATACCATAAGTCAAAACAACTGTCATCTTCCTTTAGCACAAGAGATGCTTTGCCCGACAACCATCACGTTGTGTACCAATTTAACTGCCCTGAGTTAGACTGTACGTCGACATATATTGGTTACACGAAGAATAGATTGTCGGACAGGGCATATCAACATCTCTACAGTCCCAGCAAAATCTTTGAACATTTCAATACGGCACATGGTCAATCAACTATTAGTAATATTTCTAAACACTTCACAATATTATACGGATCGTGTGAAGTCCAGAAACTTAAAATTGCGGAGGCCTTCTACATCAAAACACGCAACCAGACATTAACATAAAATTTTATGTATTTATCAGTCAGACTCAATATCATTTGATTTACTTATTATATATCAATTTAAAGACTCATTCGCTTACAAGAAATAATCCTCTGAAGATGTCTCAAGTATAGAGACGAAACGCGTCGGGAAATCTATGTAAATATATCTTCTTCTTCTCCTGTATATTATTTTCAAAGATTATTTTAAGGAAATTAAATTATGTACAAAAATAAATATTTAGAACGTTGGAAATAAAATCAAAAACTTTTATAATAATAATAATAATAATAATAATAATAATAATAATAATAATAATAATAATAATAATAATAATAATAATAATAATAATAATAATAGTTCTCTAAATTTTCGACTCCGACTCCGACTCCGACTCCACTTACACAGGAATCTTCGACTCCGACTCCGACTCCGACTCCACTTGCACAGAGTTTTCGACTCCGACTCCGACTCCGACTCCGGGAAAATTGCACGACTCCACGACTCCGACTCCACGACTCCGACTCCGACTCCGCAGCCCTGGTGGTAACGGACATGATTCAAAAGTTCGAAATATTTTAAATTATTTTTTTAAAATGATATTTATGTTAAATATTTTTTCAAAAATGAAATATCTCGAAAAGTACGACACTTACAGAAAAACCAATTACATATTTGGAATCAGCGTATAAAGCTTAAAAATGTAATATATATATATATATATATATATATATATATATATATATATATATATATATATATATATATATATATATATATATATATATATATATATATATATATATATATATATATATATATAAATGTTTATATACATATATATATATATATATATATATATATATATATATATATATATATATATATATATATATATATATATATATATATATATATATTAGTCGAGCCGACGGGGGGACAGAGGGGGGACGTTTTCCATACCCCGTAGGGGAGGGGCGGAGGAACCCCCGCGACACCCAAATACCAAAGAGCGGGGGTTCCGGAGACCCTCCCCGGAGGGGGGGAAATAGTCCTACCCTGTCGTTCCCCGGAAGGCCGAGAGACCCCGACTCCTGCCATCTTTGCGGTTTACCCTTGGGTATTCCTTTAGTTTGAAAAACACCAAAAAAAAAATAAAATATTACTAAAAAATTAATTTTTTAAAAAATTATTTAAAATATTTTGAACTTTTGAAGCATGTCCGTTACCACTTAAATTCATTGTTAGTATCATATACTAGCAATATATTAAAAAAAAAAAAAATAAAACTGACGGAGTCGTAAAACTGAAAAGGTCCTATATATTTTTGAATCATGTCCGTTACCACTGAAATTGATTGTTAGGATCATATACTAGAAATATATTAAAAAAAAAACAAAAAAAATTCAAAACTGACTGAGTCGTAAAACAGATGTCATATATATATATATATATATATATATTTATTATATATATATATATATATATATATATATATATATAT
>JABUQX010064355.1:15000-33550 GCA_015478945.1 Trachelipus rathkii | reverse complement strand
CTACAAAGAATCTCTTGCCATATTCCAGCATCTTCTCGAGACCATTCTCAGTGAATAAGAGGTCGTTGTTCCTCTTCTCTTCTATACCGTACTGCTCTTCTCGAGTCTCGGCTCTACCACATCTCTCTCAACCTTCTCTCCAATATTCTTTCGTATATTTTTGTCAGATGGTCCATCAGTGAAATGCCTCTATAATTATTACAGCTTCCTGCATCTCCTCTACCTTTATATATCGGTATTTATTATTGCTTTGCCCCACCTTTCCAGCACCTTTCTCTCTCTCCAACACTTGTTCATCAAACTGATGATTCTCCCTCTCAGCTCCTCTCCTCCTACCACCAACTCCATAGCCACTCCATCCTCTCCTGGGTTTTACCCTTCTTCATCTTTTTTATAGACTTCTCATATTCCTCCACCGTTATCTCGCCGTCTTCCTCCTCCCTCATCTGATCTGCAGTTTCTTCCTCCTGTTCTCTGTATTGTTCTACATTTAGCAGATCTTCATAGTATTCGGTTATCTATCTATTTCTTTCTTCTGGTCTCACAAGAATCTCCGTTTCTATCTTTTATATTTCTAGCTACGCTTTTTGGTTTTCTATACGCCTTCGCCATCTTAAATAGCTTTTTCTTCCTTTCGCTCACATCTCTCGTTATTTCTCCTGCCATATATATATATATATATATATATATATATATATATATATATATATATATATATATATATATATATATATATATATATATATATATATATATATATATATATCTGCTGCGATATATATATATATATATATATATATATATATATATATATATATATATATAACATATATATATATATATATATATAATTTAACTTCATTTGAAATGTAACCACTTGCGAAAGTCGCAGCCCCCCCCGAAAAAAATCCTGGCTACGGGCCTGATACTAGGGTTGGCCGATGTACCAGGTGCGGTGCGGTGCGTGGTGCGGTGCGATGTGCCACACAAATCCAGTGTACTGATGCGGTGCAATTTTTAGAATATAGAGGCGCGGTGCGGCGCGGTGCGGTGCGGTGCGGTGCGGTGCGCAAAATTCCGGTGCTCAGACAACCTTACTCTATACCTAAAAATATAAACTGCCTCCTCCGAACCAATTTGCCCCCTCCGTACCTATACCCCTAAAACCCCACCCCAATGCCACCAACTCCTATATTCTTGTCCCAATCAATCCCCCACAAACTTCCTCTGCCTATTCTAAAAAAAATAAAATCCCCTACCCCCCCTATACCAATCAATCCCTTTCCTATTTATACCCCATCCCCCCTACCAATCAACCCCCCCCCCCCATTTACACCAACCCCTTTCGTTCCTATAGACCTAAACCACCAACCCCCAATCCCCCACAAACTGCCTCTCCCTATTCTAAAAAAAATAAAATCCCCTTCCCCCCCCTATACCAATCAATCCCTTTCCTATTTATACCCCATCCCCGTACCAATCAAGCCCGTCCCTCCCTATATACACCAACCCCTCTACCTATACAAATGAATCCCCTGCTCCAATGTACCAACCAACTAGTGTTGGCCTAGCACCGAAATTTTGCGCACCTCACCGCACCGCACCAAATGTCATTTTTGTCGCACCGCACCAAAATGAGCGCACCACGCACCGCACCTGGTGCGTCGGCCAACCCTACAACCAACCTCCTCTCTCTTTATCTAAAAAACCCCCTTACTCTGCTTCCCTATATCCACCAACCCCCAACCCCCTACTTAACTAAACTTAAAACCTCTCCCCCAACCCCCTACTTAACTAAACGTAAAAACGTCTCCCCCAACCCCAACCCCCTGCTTAACTAAGCCTAAAAACCTCTCCCCCAACCCCCATGGTTATAAATTCATAATTTGTATTTCTCTAAAACCCCTTACTAACTAAACCTAAAAACCTCTCCCCACCAAACCCCCCCCCAATTATACGACGCCAACTCGTCAATTTGGATTTGATTTTTACCCCAATTCAACCATTCATTCATTTCATATATTAATTTTATTCATTATTCATTAATCATTAAATTAATTCATACATTTATTCATTTAATTAAATATTTTTCAGATTTTTTCAGACCAATTAACAACAAGAATTTTTTTCCTTTCAATTGTGAAATAATTATTATTTTATTGAGCTTATTAATTATATTTATATAATATATATATAAGTTATAATATATATATTTGCGGGAGTGAGGGACCAATATTCTATATTAATAATACTGTTATATTAATAATATAATATATATATATATATATATCCCACGATCGATAAGATAGAGATGGTATAAGATAAAAATTTAATAATAAATTATTTTAAATATAGATATATATTTTTTTATAAATATATATACTATATAATATATATATAATATATTATAATATGAATATATATATTATAATATATATATTAAAATTAATATATATATTGTATAATATTAATAAATAATATATATATATAGATAATATAGTATATATATATATTAAATATATATATAATATATATATAATATAGATAATATGATTATATAATATTATATATATATTATAAATTTTTATAATTATTATAAAGTGTATGTAAAAAATATATATATTCCTAAGAAAAAAATGAAAAATTTTATATGAAATTACTAAAAATCCATCCTACCTAAATGGTATATATACAATCTACCTAGCATGTAGTAATGTATGTAGCGAGATGTCCAGAGTATAAGGGGAGCACAGATAACATGTTCTTCAACTGTGTTTATGGTCAGATATTCGAAATCTATTAGAGAGGGCAAGTGCACATAAGTCTTTTCATCTCCTTAACACGAATACTCAAGTAGTTTTCCAAAGTCTTAATGCTGAAAAGCCTTCTCATCTCACCTGAACCACATGAGAGAGCGAGCGGTAAATAATAGCGCGAGTATTTGCAAGCAAGATCTAAAAACTTTCTGAGTATTATGACAGCGATATGAGTCAAGAATACTTAGGTCCACCTATTGCGGTTTTGGGCAGAGCCCTGTTCTTGCGATGCCATTTCAAACTTCCAGAATAAAACCCATACCTGCTATTTACTAAATCTCCTTTTTCTGGCCGAGATGTTCCTTGAAATTATAAACAACAACTTTTAATACTTCTCATTTGCGATCATTATCCGATATCCTCTGTTCGCTTAGCACAAATATGCAAGCGAAAATGTGGTATAAACTGGCAAAACTCGCGTTAATTGCTGTACTAAATTCAGGATATATAGTATCAGATCCAGAAGAATAATTAATATTAAATATTCAAATGGATGTGCGACTTAACAAGGCTGTGGTCTACAAGTAGAAATGTTGGTCAGTATTTATGAAGCTTGAATTCTTCAGCTGAACTATGCTAATTTTAAGTAATAATCAGTTCACGATGTCAGATGGCGGACATGGACGAGTTTCTGCAATAATACAGCTGAAATACTAATTTTGCATTTCTCTGAGGTTTCAAGTTTAATTTTAAACTCAATGCGAACTTACGAGATTTGTCCTGACAGCGACGAATTATATAAAATTATTTAACCTCTGCAACTTGACATTTTCCCGAATATTACGATAGTGTACTTTAAAATTTTTTCTATGTGAAAGAGACTCTTTTGGTGGTGGGGCCAATATTTGCTGCCCCCCATGGCCCCCAGCCTAATGCCACTGTTAATGCAACTTACGACATATAATTATTAAAAATATAGAGTGATAATAATTTAAGAAATGAATCTTTACATTAATATATAATAATAAGATAGATTATATTTATTATTTATGGTATATATTATGCTGATTAGCATTTATATTATTAAATATATTATAAGATAAAGATAATAGATAATCGTTAATATAGCAATTTCACAATTATTTTAGTGATATATATAGTTGCTACCGCAATATTATAACAATATCAAAGTTGAATTTGAATTTTAACTAGAAAATAAAATAAGAATAAAATAATAATAATATATATAATATATAATAAAATAATATAATAAATAATAATAATATTAATAATAATAATAATAATAATAATAATCACATAATAATAATAATATAGATGAAGATAACACATTATACGTCATGAGGCTAATAAACTAGTTCGACTGAAATAGCGTTTTATATTGAACAAGTTTTTCTTCCACACGCGAAGGACTCTGAGTTATTTTCATTGGAAAATCAAAAGAACAAATCATCAGGTTGCTGAGTATGTTTTACCTCAGCCCAGATCTTATGCATATATAAAGCTATCAGATTTCGATTTCTTTAGTCTGTTACAATTTAGCTTGATATAACCTTATTATACTGCGTTGGTAATATAATTAGATGTAGAATAAATAGAAGTTTAATATATTAAATATGTCAATAGTATAGATATAGAAGTTATAAAAACATAAATAGTTATTAATAAATATATATATATTCACGGAAAGAATATAATAATAATAAGTATATATATCAGAGCGGTGGCGTTGAGCCTAATGCGCCTAATGTTCGCACTATAAATATCTAGAACGCAAAAGCGCATAGAACGCAACAATTTTTAAAAAAGCGGACTAAGCATAAGTGCGCACACACAATTCTCTCCGCCATATGCCGCGCCATTACAGAACAAAGGCATTTTTTTTACGCCTTAAAGTTAGAACGTTAGTAACTAAAACTTGTTATTCCATTCTAAGAAACCAGGGTTAAAATCTTTAGTTAATGATACTACTAAGATGTTGGGTGAATAGATCAACCACTATACACCATATAAATATATAGTATATACTATATTTATTCTTACAAATATATATATATAATAGTATAAAAATATAATAGTTATGATAGTATAATAAAACTAATTTAGAATAAATGGAACTATTGTTTATTTATTAGCTTTTAATTATATTATATTATTGAGAATATATAAGCTGAGTATTAAACAATTACGAATAATAAATATTATATTATATTATCTATAACTAGTCAGTAGTTACTTAAGATTATCTTTGAGATATATCTTAATAGTTAAGATTCAGACACATTGCGCTATATGCTGCCGCACCATCAACATAGAGCTTCACAACGAGGAGCTTCGCTCACTCACAACATAGAGGCGGTGGACTCTTATCTACTTACTGTCAAAACCGCCTCCTTTTACGACACCTCACCCCAAACTCCCACCACCCTCTCACCTCACATCGCCGAGAAACAAAGAACCAAAAGCGATTCCGCAGTTATAAAGTCACCGAACCGCTGCACCTCTCTTCCATTCACCACACCTGCTCCACAACCCACCATTAGCCTCCCCTAAACTACCACCCCCACCTCTTAAGTCTGTCTTAAACCCCCCTCTATAATACAAATGGAATGAACCGCAAGTTAAGAACACCAATCCCCTGCTTCACGCTATAACTTATGAAATATGGATATACTCCAAAGCCACTTTCGACACCATTTATTTCTTACACACCGCTTCCAACTATTCACGTCAGAGCGGATACGTTTGCATTTCCAGTTACAGGGAATGAGCTTACCACCTGATAACACGAGTAGCCGTATATCTAGGACACCGTGAAACACATAGGCGGTCCTATAGATCTCTTCGATCCGCAAGACCCAAGATGACAACTCCCTATGATACAATTTATTGCTTCTCATTCCCTAATTTCCGATATATTTGTTCAATGTACACACCCCATCCAACGCAGTCTTGTCACCATTAGCTCACACACGACCTTGCTGGCCGCACAATCAGTCTTCGACTCACTGCGCCACATCTAATTTCCGAACCAAACTCCACCAGCCAACTATATCTTTACTACTACACCACCACTTCTAATAAAACTAAATAACACCTATAATACTACATTTCCTAATAATCCCAAAAAACCCTTACTCATTAAGGGTACATATTATTGCTCTCCCAAATCAAACAATTCCCAAATCGCGGAGTAACTGATACCAATCCATTAAACAGCATGTACAACAGGAAACCTCCAGGAGGATCAACAATCACAATCTATCCTATGCCGCCTAGTATACATAGATACTGGATTGACGACGAAATATGTTGATTCTATCCCATATATTGTAAAGAATCAACATTGAGACTAAAGTACCGTTTGAGCAGAGAGTACAAAAGTATCACCCTTAGTGAAGATCTTGTACGAGAAAGAACTTATCTGGAGAACATTATACGAAGAGGGAATTGGGTGCCCAGAACCGGTTTATAAATATGTGACGGCCCAAAGGAAGGCTGTTCAGGACGAAGAGAATGACTTTCAGCAAAATTTAAAGACAAATCCAGCTAAATTAACACCTCCTAAGGATATTTTGTATATGAGGGTGCCTTTCGGGAAAAAATCAGTATCAAAACTTGACGTAAATTGATGTGGTTTATTGTAAGAGAGAAAGAAACTTGAACAGTTTAAAATTTAATTTAATTTTCGAATGAGAGAGAGAGCAAAGATTAGGTATCACATTTTAGGAATTAATACGGATAAGACTTCCCCCATTTACCTTGATGACTCATGCAGCTATTCCCACGTCACGTGCGCGAAGTGCGGGTAGACTGTGCAAGAGCACACGAATCATGAGGTGTAAACACCAATACGAAGCCCATACTGTATTGCGGCTAAAGTATATTTCATGTAACTCTAACCATTTATATCATCCCCCCAATTCAAAGCATATAAATGCTCAATTCTCTTCAAGGGAAAAGAAACAAACGTAAAGTAAAAGACAAAAAGGAGTACATTCGAAAATTGGTTCAACGAAATAAATTACCCAAAAACAGGAGAATCCGCGGAGTCTGCAGTTGGTTAGATCCTGTGAGGGAGATTGAATAACATAACTGCGAGAGAGCTGACACAGTTAAAGAGTAGATATGAGGAGGAAGGGAGATTATCCAAGGAGGCTACAGGAGTGATCCGAAGGAGGCAGAGAAAGGAAACGCCGAGATGAGGGACAGGGAGGAAGGGCTGCCCAAGGGTACACCATGAGGACCCACCCAGGAGCGTAGGCCGAGGCATACTCTCATTTTCGCATTCGAAACGAAAATTATATAAAGAAAGAGAGATTGCGCATGAGGCGACATCTGCTAAATAACACAGAAAGAAGAAAAGAAGAAAGAAAGGAGAGAGAGGAAGGAGGAGAGGAGGAGTGGAATGAGGGAAGGTAGGCGGCAAGGATGTCAAGAAGTCCAGGTACCGGGGACCACCAGGCTGATATGAGAGGGGCCGTGCCCACCGATGTGGAGCATCTCGTACGTGTCGACCCCCCTATTTTGCGCCGCCCTAAATTTTGAGAACCCCCTGTTTTTGAATATCTGACCTTTTGTATTCTACGGGCCATTCTTTTGAGAACCCTATTTTTGAGAAACCCTCTTTGTTTTTTTTCTTTGTGTGATTACGGAAATTAGTTAATTTTTAAGGTTTGTGATAGAGTTTATTTTATTTCGATGGTTCTTTCATGGGCCTTGTTTTAATAGCACCAACCTTATTAAATTTTTACGATATTACGTCCACCATTTTGTTTTTCTAATATGCGGTTTTGTTAAATTATTTTGCTAATCGTCGCTTTCGTCGCGATTGAGTCGCGTTTTTCCGCAATTTCGCATTCGTCGCGTTTTTTAACAAATTCCGCGGAGCCGTCGCCATTGTCCCCGAATCGTCCTAGCCAGAATCCGCTTTAGATAAGTACTGTTGAAAGCGTGCATTATCGTCGAATAAGCGTACACTATGAGAGCCGCGCGCTAAAAGAACGACGTCTTATATCGAGAAAAGACCAAAGAAAGCTAATAAGATTTTGAGCGTTCATTTATCTGTCGTAAAGTAATATTATATAAATCCCAATACTAAAAAAGAGGAAACAACGAGAGATCAAGGCAAGTATATATATTTATATTCAGAAAATATAATCCAAAATTTGAAAATAAAACTTTTACAAAATATTTTATTATTTCATCCCTGAGGATACCATAGTAGAATTTCAAATTCAACTTAAAATCAACGATTAAATATATATATATTATTTAGTAAATAAAATACATACTATTATTATTTATTAGTTAATATTAATATATTAACTATTATATTATAAAAATATATACATAAAATTATATTAATATTAAATACTATAGTTATATATGATATTAAAATCACTTAACACCCTTATCACATACGCTTTTATGCTAAAGGGAATTATTTAGTTTCTTCACACACACACTTGTAAAGGAGAGTGAGGTTTCAATCCAAACTGGCCAGTCTGCAAATGAAATCATATTCGTTCACAGCTACCGTCAGGAACCTCCTCTTACAAAACCTTAAAGTTCGCAGACCAGGATCCTTATAAATCCAATAGACACACGTTCCCGAGTCTCTTTCAAAAGTCTCCATTGCCCCTATAATCTTCTCAAACACTACTAGCATAATTAACACTAGCCTTGAAATGTAAATTATATAGCTTCCAAATTTAAAAATAATGATATAATCACATTAGTATAATAAATAAAATAAAAATTTATTTATTAATACAGAAGAGAGAATCACACTTATTTCTGCCGAGCTAAACTAAATATAATTTTATTAGTACTACTTATGAGTCCAAATTTGAGGCTTAGTATTTAGTATATAAATATATAATATACGTTGAAGATGTATTTTAATATTATTATTACATACCAAAATACAAGCACGTTAAATATAAAGATATAATCCAACTAAAAAATATATTACTAAAATTATATATATATACACTAGATACCCTATACAAATATTATCATAAAATCCCATCACCCTTAGACAGTGGTCATTGTAGTTGATTAGAGATCTAATATGATATTTACTATTATTTATATTTTACAAGTTTACAGAATAAAACTGACAATCTGGCATTCCCGCTCTGAATCTGAAGAGGTTTTTAAATTTTCCGTTTATATTATTGTTGTGCGACTATGGATAATAGGTAACAAATATACAGGAGTAAAATCACATTTAAAAAGATTACCAATTTAAACTTATAAAATAAAAAAGCGAAATTATTATTAACATTTTAAATATTAAATAATTGTACTTTTATTTAATTATTTCTACTAATGCATTCTAAATCCAATTTCGAACACGACACAAACTGTGGAATAATCACACCACGAGTTGCGGTGGTAAGCATATAATGCCTAACTGGGGTGGCCGTAATAAAAAAACACAGAAACATAAAAAATACAAAAACAAATAAATTAAAAATAAAAAGTTATATAATATATCTATATTATATAATAAATATATATTATAATATAGAAGATGATAGTACTTATAAGCATCATAGAATTATATATTCTAGAACTATCTAATAATAAGATAATAAAATATATTGATTATAAACATATAATATATATAATATAGTAGGGTATGAGAGACACACCGAGAGAGAAGAGAGAAAAACCGTTAGTAGAGACTATCATACTATACTATCACTTAGAAATAATGATATGGCATCACTGAATAATTTATGAAAAAACATTGTACAATAATAAATTTTAAGAACGAAACCATAATTAAAAGTTTATAATTTTAAAACTTAATTTATTGGTATGAACATAGTATAGTAAATTAGTCATAAAACTTTTTACAAAATAGTATACGATAATTATAACATTATTATAACATCCACAAAACGTTGATTTATTATTTGAAAGGATTCATATCAATTTATTTCTTAAAATTACTAATATCCAACTTTATTATTAAAGATACGATTTTATTACTATACTATATTAAAATACATTATATATATATATATGGGACATTTTTTGACTCTCACAAGAAGTAATTCTTTTTTCACAAATTCATTAGCCTTCGAACCCATTTTTGATATTTCGATCACAGGCACATGCGTGCGCTCGCACAAGAGGCAAAAAGATGCTGGATGTGAATTGATTTCTCCACCTCAATTTCTCACACTTGTAAATTTTGTCTCCTTCCTTTACGCATTCAGCCTTTATGATATCTTTAACCTTGTCACATGATATTTCGGCCATGCACTCGTGCTACAGATATCCATTATACGCGATAAACTCTTTATCTTCTGGATACATTAACATTACATCTACACCATAGCCTTACTACTATCATCTATCCTAAACATCTACCAGCCTTCATACCTATGCGTATTACAAACTCTTATCAACTTTAGTCTACACCCAGACATTACACTGATTCCTATCACTCTTCCACTACTTGCGCGAGCTCTAGACCTTATGATCTCATCTCCAGTGTATACTTAACCTATGCCTTGTATTGTGGATCTGTTTAACACATTCACTTTACTACTCACACATCTCGAAAGCTCAATATTTTTAGTTCAACACATGGTGTGTTCAATTAAATTAACTTCTCTACCTCTTATCCATTCAGAATTTTATATTCTAGCGGTAATGTACTTCGTATCTTTTCTCAACCTTCTTTTGTGTAAGAATCCTGTTCTCACTCATTCTCGACAGCATAGCCTCCCTGCCCTCTCTATATATATATGTAGTCTCTCTAACACCGTAGGTTGCGCCTTAAAATTGGGTAGAAAAATTTTTTAGTTTTTTATAATAACTATTTTATAGTCTATTTATTTTATATTTTCATTATCTAACCTACAAAAGTAATTTTCTTCAATATATAATATCTTAATTGAGCTATTCTATACATTTCTCTCTCGTTTTTTAATTACATACTTTTAAATCTGATTGCATATATCCATTATTTCACGAACCTGATAACTGATATACTCATTTACAGATTCCGTATATTATAAACACATAGATTTATTATTGAGAGCGAGGATTTGTGACTAATACTTTTACTAAACTTTTTTTATATGTTTAGTCACACTTTAACAGTATGATAATGTTTATATTGTTAAGAGATAGGAAAGTTAGAGTAGTGTCGATCAAATTAATATTATTTTGTATTTTTGTGTTACATTTTCGTATATATTTACTAAATTGTATATTATATTATACTAATAGATAACTTATTATCATATCTTAAAGATTATTTATATTCAGTAAATACAAATTATATGGTTTGTTAACTCTTAAAACCAATATATGGTTATAGTAGGTCTGTTGTTTTAAACTGCCATTTACGTGCTAGTAACTACACTTACTGCTTTATATCTTGATAAAAGTTTTAACTTTGCTTAACTCACATTATAGCTATAGAATGTCATTACATAATCTCTTAACAACGAGAGACAGGTAATATTCGAGAGTAGAGGTTTGACCTTAGAACGTAGTGTGGGATTGGCTGTAGCGTGTTTTGTTGGTTTACTGTCTGGATCGTGGCTTTAAAACGCGAGTGGTTGTTACGGCTTTAACTCATGTTTTTACTGCTTTTTGTTTTACTGCTTTAACTTAAGTTTTACTGCTTTAACTCATGTTATATTTTGATTATAGCGGTATTAGCGAGAGCGAGTAAAGCCAGTAACATCTGTAGAATCAATAGGATCATGTTAACTCTAACTCCAAGGGGTGTACTATTTAGTTATTGGACTGTTTTTTCAACTTGCCTTACAGAGCGCAATTAAACCAAGATAGTTAGGTCCAAGGACATGATGGATTTACTGCTGTAACTCAAGTATTCGCTTTATAGCGTCACTTTCTTAACGAGCTTTAAACTCCTCTATCTTGTTATCTTTAAACCACCTAACATTACCGTGCTTTTACTTTAACATATAGTTTATTAACATAAAAATTTTTTATTTGTTAATACTGTTATTATATTTAATTTTAATATTATTAATAATTTAATCTATTTGTTTATATTTTATTATCATATATATTCTTATATACTTGAGAGTGAATTACTTTCCAGGTTTCCTATTTTATTATGTATTTAGAACACCACATACACTATCGCACAACACACCACACTATCACACACACACGCACACACTAATACACTATATACACACAATTGTCATCTTAATGACATATACACACATTCACTATACACGCAGATTTACTTCTAACACATTGCTGGTCACACACACACACACACCACGACATCTCACACCACCACACTTAACCCCCACTTTTACCACCAGGTTTTGCAGTGTACATTATACACACCACACATTCATCTATGTACTTTCACTGTATCCACACACAAAATATTTACATTTATAAAACACTTACACCCACAACACACAGATTTTACTACACTCACCACAGATTTACTTACCACTCACACACAATTTACTTACACACTACATACGAGATTTACTACCACTCTCACACCGATGTAGCACGACACACACACCACTATCAAACACACACACTATCACATCACCCACTGTCACACTCATTTTTACTATCACTACTACCACGAGTAATAAAATTAAAACATTTATGTTTTAATTTAACACGTACATTTATAATATTACTCTATTTTCATAATTATTATACTAAAAATTTATTCAAATTCTTAAAAGTCTTCTATTAAATAAATCAATCATTTCTTAAACAAAGACATGATTATTAATCGGTAATACTTATCTTGTTTATAAAATTATAACTATCAAGTTTTTATATAAAATTTAATCTTTTTTTACTATATCATTATAAACAGCTAATTTAAGAGAAATCTATATATTTTATAACATGACCTATAAAGCAAACAAAACCTCAGTAAATCAGTATAAACGGAAACTGACATTAGTTATAATACTCGTTATATTTATTCATCTTTGTCTATTTACTTCGACCTTCCTTTCTACACCACTTTAGCCATGTTTATATTATAGTTATTATTAAAATCTATAAATTATAGTTTACTTCTCTATAGACTTATACACATGTATTTATTATTTAAAAATCACTTTCTTTTTAAGTGTGTATGTATAAAAAACACTATATTTTAATTATTTATTACATTTTTATATTTATTCCTCTATTTATTACTTATAATAATTATTTCAAATAATTTTTTAAAATAATACGTATTACTATTTAGTATATTTAACTATTATTTTACTATTGTTACATTTTTGACAAATCCATCACGTATGACAATAACCCTTATATCTACTTCTCTACTTCTTCTTACATATACGTGAGAGACTGATCTTCTCACGGTAATTAATGTGTTTTGAAAATATAAATTATACGTAGTCTCTTAAATTTAGATAAATCCTTTCTGTAAACCGGGTGATTTTTAAGCCTGATTATTTCCTAAGTGTTCAAACTAATTATGTGATTAGTTTTCAAACTGACCAATATTATTTTCTGTAAAATTGTAAAAGTGTTCAATCACTTTAATGTTAGAAATAACTACTTTAGGCCTAAAATTTAGGATAAGCCTTTTTGAATAGACGGAGCCTAATTATTCTCTAATCCATTGTCTAAAAGTAATTTACAGATATTAGGATCTCAAGATTTCTATGTTATTTTATATAATTGTATAAATATTATTTTGTTTCTAACAACTGAAACATGTCTGTGGATGGACAGTGTAAGAGCTTTTAGAAGTCATGTGGTATTAAGAAGGAACAAGTTTGTCTTTTATCTTGATTGTTGGTATAGGCTCGAGTAGGGCTCTTAGTTGTCTATGAGCTTATACCATGCTTTCAGTTGCTTTATGTGATCCCCACTCCTGTCAAAGGCAGCCAAACTCCCGCAACCTGTTCGGTGCGTGCCCGAACCTGTTCTCTCGATCTCTGCCTGCGAGGACTCCTCTATCTATAGTATGGCCAGCGTGACAGCCCGCGCGGGCGCTCTCTCTCAGCTGTGCAATGATTGTCGCGACAGATTTATTGATAATTATATTATTTTTTGAAATTGTTGAAATTTACTATGATTGTGAGTAGAAAGTGATTAGTAGATAGTTATTTATGCAATCTTTACTAGGAAGGGTGGTTTCTAAGCTTGGAGGTTTGTAATTTTTATTATTATTTTTAGGTTTTTATATTATTTATATAAATTTTGCTCATGATATATAAACAATATATATAGGTATTATATTAGTTCAGTTTTGCGCTAATATTAGCGCCTGCGAGTTGTCTCACGCGGCTAGACTGGTGTATATCTCTATTAATAGTGCGCTGTCGGGCACAACGCGTGCGAGCGGGGACGCGTCGGGACGCATCATGATGCAGGAGTTTTGGCTTGCCTGCTGTTGTTCTGCTCATAGCTAGAGCACCTGTTCGATAGACTCTAAAATTGTTATATTACTTTACTAGAGTTGGATTTTACCTTTTATAAGAAGTCGCAAAAATACAAAAGATTCTATGAGAATACATTTCCTTCTGGACCTCTTAAAAGTGATCTCAACCAAACACAGGTCTATGTGGTTTCATATATTATAATGGATATAAATTATAATATATATATTCATATGATGTCTTTGTTTCGATGTACTGGAATGACTCCTATTTGATCTGTATTAATTATGTATGTATATGTAAATTAGTCCGTGATATATATAAGTCTACGGTATTAATTTAGCCTAAATATTTTTTGAGTTTTTTTTAACCTAATCTCTATTTATCAGAACTATTTTTTACTATAATCTTTTTAGAAATATTTTAAACAATTAATATATTTCTTAACCTTTATCTACTCCTGGTAAGGAGTAGCACTCGGTTATACGCTATAGATTTTCATACATTTGGCATTAAAGTTTTTTTTCAGCTAGTTTTACAGAGAGAGTCAGTTCGTATCTGTAAGAGGCTGGTGTTGGTCTTCGCTTTCTGAATCATCTGAATTACTCTCACATAGATAATAATAATAATATATAAAGAAAATCCGAATTATTTTTGAAAATAGTGTTTGGATGAATTAGTTGTAGTTATGAGTATTTACGATATGTGAATGATATTACATAAAATGATAGTTGAGTTAGTGAGAGTTATTTTTGAGATATGTATAGAGATATTAAGTAAATGATTTAATAAAATACATGTTATGTTAGCAGAGAAGAAACTGTATTTGTAATCTTTTATACGTATTACAGGCTAAAGTGATGGTGTTAAACAGTTAAGCAATTAGAACAAAACGTGCATATGCTGTGTAGAGTGGTGTCGAGTGGTGCGATCTGCGTTGACGATTGTTGAGCGGATGTGTATTGCCTGGTTAGGTATTGGAAAATTATAGTGTGTTTGAATAAATTTCGATAGATAGAGTTTTAAGTTAGGACATTGATTTCAAAATATCTTATAAGTATATCAATATATAGATATATATAACAAAAAAATATTATATAATACAGGTTTATATTAGATAAATTCTTTTGTCAATATGATAAATGATTTGATTGTATATATAGATAGTTTAAGAAACTTTGAATAATTTTAGTTATATATGAAAGTGGATAATATAAAATATATACATGGTTTAAATTTTCCTAGTTAATATATTGTGGAATAAATTCTACTTATATGTGGATTTATGGTATGAGAGGCATGGGGTGTGACCAGAGCTGATGATGAATAGTGCTAGTGGTGTTTGTTTCATGGTGGTGAGAGCTGTGGCTGCTGATGATATATAAGCTGTGTCGTGTAGAAAAAATCTGATGAGTGGAATGGCATGAGAAGTGCAGTGTGAATGTACACGTCACTTCTAGTGGTGTGAGAATTAAGTGTAAACTAAGGTCTATGCAATTCCTTGCAATTACAGCATATTGAAAGAAGTGTGCTGCATTATAGCAAATTGGATGTATTGAAGCAATTAAAGTTACATCTACACTGTGTAGTGACCGCATGGATAAATAAATTATGTCATGGTAGAGATATATGTTCATTATTGAATGTTAGCATAAATTCATAGTGTGAGAGTGGGGATAAGGAAGTGTGTGCTTGTGTGTGGTGTGTTGTGTGTGCTGGTTTGAATTTGCTGTTATCTATCTAATATAGAGTCTTTCAAGCAGAGGTTGATGATGAGGATGATACAGCTGGTTGTAGTGTTATAGAGAATGAGAGATATAAATATAAGAGAGACAATGAGATATAGAGTAATATAAAAGTAAGTTAATGAGAGAAGAGTATATTGAGATGTAATAGAATATTATATACGATAGTAGAATAAAAGATACGAGTAATTGTTAATAATACATATTTATTTGAGTGATTAAACAGCAGAAGAAACAGTTGTGAGTTGAAACAGATAGAGCTAGTGCAGAGAGATGGTAAGCGAGTAGAGCAGTGAGTAAATGGCGCTATAATATATGAGAGTTAAAGAACAAGATAAAAACATGACAGAGTTAAGCAGTAAAGCAGTTGAGAATACAAAAGCGTCTATACTAAACCGCGCTCCGTTTAAGCGGTTTATTGGAGTGGTTAAACTAACCTTCTATTGATAGGCTTATCTTATATTACGGCCTTTAAAGGTTGATAGTGTAAACTGTAATAAAATAATATGAGATGTAGAGAGCAGGGTAAAAACATATAGGTTAAAGGAGATAAAGTAGAATGTCAAAGTGTTAAAGAGCGAGTGAGATTTAAAGCCAGTAAGAGCAGGTACAATACTATAAAGCATATCTAAGTCCCCCCCTAAGGTGTTATTTTTTAAGGGTGAACACCTTCTATGTGGACGTGGTGTATCTGATTTACCGCGGTTTTAAGTATGTAATGCTAATGTTCTATCGCTGCAGTTAAACAGTAACCTTATAATAAAAGAGTTTAAACAAGTATAAAACATGTAGTAAATGCAGTAAAGTCAGCTAAAACAAATAAGAGGCTCTTCACTAAATCCCACCTAGTAGTTAGTAACAACTCTCTGAATTATTTTTACTGTATGACTCGCTTTTAGAGTATGTAATGTTCAATGTTTAATAGAAATTATACGTACATTCTTGTAGTGAGTGTTAAATAATGATATTGTATTTAGTACATGAACACTCTGATCTTTTTCTCTTGAGCATTACAATTTTAACACAATTTGATATGATAATTTAAAATAGTATTAAGGCAGCAAGACATTAAATAAATAAATAAGTTTAGATTAAAATAATGTGTTTATAATATATAATACTCATGAATGAGATATATGAGTTAAGTAACAAAAGTTTAATAAGAAAAAGTGTTCAAATGCTTTATATATAACGAAAAATGAAATTAAGCACACTTAAGGGTATTATTGAGAAAATATGAGGAGTTTTATGTGAGTATTTATAAAAAAAATAGATTTTATGAGTTTAAATGTTTTATTTAACACTATAAATAGTTTGTTCATTTACACTCGGAGGGCTCGCGACTAACGGGTGCAGGATCCTACCATACCTTGTAGCCGGGAGTGGAACTTGCTGGCGAGGCCTCTAGTAGTTGGGCGTGCCTTAGGAATGATCTAAGGGTAGACAAAAGAAATTGAGGAGCTATTTGAACAATGCTGCTGGCAAAGTTTAGGATGTTTTCGAAAGTATAAGTTTATCGTGTATTGAGGTAGGAAATGCAGACATAAAAATGAAGTCTTCGAGTGTGTTGTGAGTATGGTACAGTTTACTCCTGTTAATCTACTAAGATCCCTACCATTGGGTCTATAGCAAGGCGAGTTACGAGATAGAGCTCAAGCCGTTTTGGGTGTGAGAAGGTGGCAGGTGCGTAGGATATGTGTTAGCTGCCTGAGGTGTTGATTCGTATGCTTTATGGGTGTAGTGCTTACGCTAGATGGAAGCTGTGTGGCGTGACTATGC
The DNA here is from genome assembly GCA_015478945.1 of Trachelipus rathkii. NCBI lineage: Eukaryota > Metazoa > Arthropoda > Malacostraca > Isopoda > Trachelipodidae > Trachelipus > Trachelipus rathkii. The sequence continues at coordinate 15,862 of JABUQX010064355.1, read as the reverse complement.
TAGGTAGTGTTTAGTTTATGATTAAAATAGTTTTAGTTTAGGTTAGGTTTTTATTTATTCTATAAAGATTTTATTTCCTTTCAAATGAATCTCCTCAGTCAATGATGTATTCTAAAAGGTTTATGCCCGTAAATGTGAAGGACAACAAATTACCGTGGGCAAAATAAGATATGTACTCCATTGCGTTCTACAGAGGTGATGATAGTCGTTTGGCGTTTAAACGTCGCATCTTGTTGAATGTAGATGTTGATCGAAGAAAAGAGGACATATAATGAGAGAGCTTAACTCCGAAATTGAACGGAGTCTAGAGAAAAATTTACCTATGGGCTAAAAAATATTGCCCAGCTATGATTACAGTTGTATATAATGTTTTATTTTATATATAGTTTATGATATTTTATGATTAATGATCATAAGCCATATGAATGGCTCCATCGGAATAAATAATTGATAGGACTAAGTCTAAAAATAATACTTTCAGAAATGAACTTCTCACAACCACCGGAACCAATTAATACAGTAACAAGTTTGCTATTTTGAATAGCAGTAATAATAGCTTTTTTATGGTAATATACACTCAAAATGGTAGCTGGGGAAAAACTAGTAGAAGTAGTTACCTACATATCTTGGCAAAGTGCCCATTTTTTTTATAATTTCCATCAAATAGAATCACCCGAGAGATATTTGGATCTAAGATTATAAGAGTTGCCAGAGAAGGAGAACTATTTCTTATGCACTGAAGCAGAAACATGGTCAGATAAAAGATGAGATTCAGAATAGCAGTTCTTGGAAATTCCAGTTTTCTTATAATCAACTAAAACAACAAGCTTATTGTCAAATTTAGAATAATTCGTACGAAAGC
>JABUQX010064355.1:0-7500 GCA_015478945.1 Trachelipus rathkii | reverse complement strand
TATATTATAATTATATATATATAATATATATATATATATATATATATATATATATATATATATTTTATATATATAATATAGTATATATATATATACTATATAAATATATATATATTTAGGTGCGGAGGAGGCCGAATCATTCAGCATTCTCAACGATCTGGATCAACTAATTAAAGAACTCACACATATTACCGATTGTTCTCAACCAATTGTTGGAACACATTTGACGCTATAGTTTCATCGCTAGTCATTATCTCTTTAAATACATCGCCTTCGCTCCTATCGGTAAATGTGACCACAACCTTATATTCTTTAATTTTAATACTTTCTCTCCAACAGCGCTGCCATCCTGCCTACCGTTTTTCTGGCACTTTGATCGGCCGATTGGGGGGCTTGCGTTGCTCTATGGCTAACTATAATTGGAAAGTGACTGCTTTTGTTCTCGGTGACGCTTCGACTTCTGGCCGATAAGGGGAGCTGTAATCGTTGATGGGATGAGCAGGTTCATTCCTTCTTCGACTAAATCTTTCTCTCCTCATAATCCATGGTTCGATCGTGCTTGTTCTCTGGCCATTCAAGCTTAGAGACAGTGCGTATCGGGAGTGGAAAAATTCTCGTTCTTCTATCACTTTCGCTAATTTTCATTCAGCTAGAATCGTTGCAGGGATACTCTTCGACGAGCAAAGCGGGCTTTCATCAAACGAAAGTGCGCTAAACTCCTTGGTTCTCCTACTGACAAATCTTCTGGCCTCTTGCCAAAAACATCTCTAACAACTTCTGTAAATCTGCCTTTCCTCCTCTTATTCGATCTGATGGCTCCGTCACTAACTCTCCAACTGAAAAGGCCAATCTCTTCGGCCTCCTATTTTCCTCTAACTCAACCCTGGACGATTCTGGCATTCCTCCTCCTCCTTCTTCTCCTCTCAGGTGTCCTATGTCTTTGCCTGTGATTACATTTGATCGGGTGCATGGGCTCCTGAGATCTATGAACGTTAGGAAGGCGGGTGGCCCGGATGGCATTCCTCCCCGAGTTTTGAGGGAATGTGCTTACGTGCTGACCCCGCCCCTCGTTCAACTATATTCTCTATGTCTCAATACTAGCACTTTCCCTCAGTGTTGGAAGCACGCACATGTTCAACCTATTCCGAAAAAAGGAAGCCGCTCTGATCCTTCTAACTATCGCCCTATAGCTCTCACTTGTATTCTATCTAAGATCTTTGAAGCCCTTCTCAACTCTCACTTCTTAGACCATCTGGAATCTCATTCTCCTCTTTCCGATCACCAGTATGGCTTTCGGCGTTCAAAAGGTCTACTGGCGATATACTTTCCTATTTAACGCGATTTATGGTTTTTTCCGCTCTTAGGAACTACGGGAGACTTGTATGGTGGCGCTTGACATATCCAAAGCATTTGCCTGGTTATAGAAAGCGTTACTACTCTCCAAGCTCCCTCCTTTTGGTTTCCTCCTTCTCTTTGCTTACTTTTGTCTAGCTTTCTTTCAAGTCGCTCAATATCGGCTGTGGTTGATGGAGCGACTTCTTCTTCTTTTCTGTCATTAGTGGTGTTCCTCAGGGTTCTGTCTATCTCCTACTTTATTCCTACTTTTCATTATTGATCTTCTAACCTGCACATCTAACTCTATCCCCTCATATGGCCGATGACTCGACCTTCATTCTTCGACTCATTTCAATTCTGCTCCCTTTTTTACTTCTAAATTGCCTCTCGTCCTCAAATCTTTCCGATTCTATTCTCCCTGATTGGATAGGATTTCCGATTGGGGTCGTCTGAAAGCTTTTGAAATTTAATTCTTTAAAAACTGACCACTTCTACAAATCTCCCTCTTAAAACACCTTCTAACTTTCCTCTCTCTTTTGACGGTTCTTCTCTCGCCTCTCCTGTTGACAATATAAAACATCCTTGCCCTGCAGCCACAAGCAAAAAACATGTCTTGGAAACCTCACATAACAACGGTTGCTAGGGCGGCTTCAAAGAAACTGGGAGTTTTGTTTTAGACCTGCGAGAACTATTTTTCCTCTTCTCAGTTACCCCAGCTATACAAGGGTCTCATCCGCGCTTTGTATGGAGTATGTTTCTTATACTGGGGGGGCTTCTGGTTTCAAGCCCGGCTTTGGACAGGGGGGGGGGGAGGGTCGCGAGTCAAAAGCCAAAAGGCTTATAAACTGTTCTGTACTTTCCACTTCCCTTGACCCTCTATCTCTGCGGCGAGATTTTGGTGCTTATCTCTTTTCTATAGTATCGTAAGCGGCAGGTGTTTCGAGGAAAATTAACCGCTCGCTGTACCACCACCTTTTTACGTCGCTCGTAGCACAAAGGGGTGCTGTGGTGCTGCTCACGGAGTTTTTGGTGTAGATATTGGTAACTCCAGGCTGGTTCGTTGTGGTTTCCCTCTTCCTTTCCAGTCACCTCCTTTCTGGGAAATTCTCTCCCATCTTCTGTATTTCCTGCTGAATTTAATCTCCCTCACTTTAAAGCCTGCGTGTCTGTGCTCATCTGCGTAATTTGCGCTAGCGGATGCAATTTTGGCGTGCAACACCCCCCTCCTTGAATAGGGCTCTGCCGTGAGTGGTGGTGTGACAACTGTAAAAAAAATATATATATATATATCATATATATTATATATATATTATTATATAATATATATATATATATTATATATATATATTATATATATATATAGGTTTAGTTCATAGGTAATATATAAAATTAGGGTATTTTACTTGCCAAATTATATGTTGTTAGAAAAGAAGTCCATGTTTAGAATCTCTCTCTCTCTCTCAATATATATATATATAGTATATATAATATATATATATATATATATATATATATATATATTATATATATAATACTATATATATATATATATATATATTATATATACTATATATATATATATATGTGTGTGTGTGTGCGTGTGTGTGTGTGTGTGTGTGTAATGGAAGTCCTGTTTCCCCAAGATGACGGTTTGGAACAATCTGAAAGAAAGCTAGACATGTGTGAAGAAAGGGAAGTAGGAAACCCTTAGAAGGGAACTAAGAGATCAGAGTAGCTTGCAGTACCCTGTCCATAGCTATTATCCTGGGAAACGCCACCACACATATTCCAGTGAATTAGTAAAATAGGAAAGATATTTCTAATTAACCTCGGGCGTCGACACCCAAACATATAATTGTAAAAAAGTGAAAAGGATTCCAGATGAATCAGGAAATAAGGGTAGATTCAAAGACAGAATACAGGTTAAAGATATACAGCAGTAGTTGGAAAGTTAAGTTCAGAACAGTTACCACTTTCGGAATCGGTTGGGCATCAATACTGAGCAAAAGTGTTGGTATTAAACATGTAGGGAGAATATTTGGACAAACAAGGTTGAACAAGGTTCAGCTCCAGTTCCTAGTCTTACTCACTTAAAAACTCTAAGAGTTTTCTTTCCTAACAGTCATAGATGCCTGAATCCAATGTATCCAATTATATTTGAGAAAAAAGGAACGGATTACTAGAGATTCCCAAGGATGAAATAGACGAAAAGAGGTGGCCTAAGAGATTATCATCCGTTCGAATTTTTTTAAACGGAAAAGAATATTACTGAGCTAAGTTAATGATGTAAAATATTCCCAAAAAGTGTAGTTGGTTCTACAAGTCTTATTAATATTATACAATAGAACAATGCATCACAAAATGGTCCAAAATCATCAACTAAGCTTAGAAATTTTTTGCAGCTAATTTTCATTTGTTTCAGTGATGATTAGGTTAATTTTTTTAAAATATTTTGCATGCAAAGCTAATCAAACTTAGTTGCTAAATAAAATAAATTAAGTAGATGAATGAAAGAAATACAAAAATATTTACCTTGTAGCAGTAACTTTTCTTTTATATCCTCAACTTTCTCTGATCTAATTAAATGTTGGCAGCAAAATGATTTTTAAAATAACTTTACAACGTAGATGGCGAAACCTGCAATTGCATTCATGCCCTTCGAAGTTAACGGGTTTCTATACCCAAAATTTTCAAAAACCTCAAAAATCTTAAAAATCTTTAACTCTCAAAGAATATGCAAATCCATTGTTTAGCAGACAATATTGGTCAGACTTTACATTAGGACAGGCGTGTAATTAGAAAACTACAAATCCTACACTAAAACAAATGACATTTTTGTAATCAGTGAAGAATTTTAGTTCAGAAAATGTAATAAAAAAATAGAAAGGTCTTAAAGTATGATTTCATATTTTTAATAATGTAAATAAATACATTACGAGAGTACGACAACTGCTCCATTTCCGTTTCTGCAATAGAAGGAGCGCCAGAGTTGCCAAAAATTGCTTTTTTTTTTTACTAAACGAATACCCCGGGTAAACCGCAAAGATGGAACGAGTCGGGGTCTCTCGGCCTTACCGGAAAACGGGGGGAACGAAGTCCCTCCTCTGTTTCACCGTCGCCTCGAGCCCCTTAAAAAAAATATATACATTATATAAAAAAAATTTACATATTTTCTTCATAGCATGATAAAAAACAATTTTTGGCAACTCCGGTGCTCCTTCTATTGCAGAAACGGAAATGGAGCAGTTGTCGTACATATCGTAATGTATTTATTTACATTATTAAAAATATGAAAATCTTATTTTAAGACTTTTCTATTTTTTTTATTACATTTCCTGAACTAAAATTTTCCACTGATTACAAAAATGTCATTTGTTTTAGTGTAGGATTTGTAGTTCTCTAATTACACGCCTGTCCTAAAATAAAGTCTTACCGACAATATTTAATCATGTACTATAAAAAGCTGAGAAGATTATTTTATCAATCATCACCATTATGTGTAATTTTTAAATTTTGCTTAACATATTTTCACTTTAACACTTCTATCCCATTTCAATATAAATCATGTTTCCAGCCAATGTTCGATGTTCGACTGCCAAACGTACGATGTTTTTCTCGAACCTTATGATATGTGTGTATAGTATGCGAATAAAATGAAAGTAACGTTTAAATCTTATTTAATCTTATTTTATGCGTTAATAACGCATTGATGTTGATCAACATAATTAATGCTTCAAAAACGCATAAAACTTTGTAGAGTATATTTCCATATCAACTTTCATATCATCTGCACTAAACACCTGGTTTACTTTAATACAAAAAAATGTTAGAAAACATAAACACTTTTAAGATATATTATTATTATTATTATTATTATTATTATTATTATTTTATTATTATTATTATTATTATTATTATTATTATTATTATTATTTTATTATTATTATTATTATTATTATTATTATTATTATTTATTTATTTATTTATTTATTTACCAAAGGATTATGTTGGTTCAAAGAAGGTGGAAAAAACATCTGGAATTGTTTCATCGTCTCGTCATCAAGAAGGTAAGAATGAGATTTTAATTATTAAAATGGCTTCAATATTACTTACCAGGAGTTGCGAAAGCCAATCGGAGCCGGGATCGCCGATTTATTGGGTGGAGCTTGAGTCAGACCCGAAGTTAGTTTAAAGTTATGGAGCCGGAGCAGAACCTGGAGCCGAAGTTGGAGCCGTAATTAGAAAAAAAAATAAGGAGTCCGTAAGTAGTAAGGGGAGGGAAGTTGACAGATGCCAGATATGTTGCTAAATCTGGCAACCTATTGATAAATATCTAATATATATATATATAATAATATATATATATAGTATAAGTATATATTATATATAATGTATATATATAATATATATATATATATATATATATATATATATATATATATAATATAATAATATATTATATATATATATATATATTTAGCGACTTTTTAGTACTCAGCTACCTTCCTGGCTACTTTTCATGGCTAGCGTTTTGAAAGGGGGGCTGACCCCCAGGGGGCCCCTTTTTCATGTACGTTCGCCAGCTATTTCATGGGTGTGTATGTATGTGTTGGTGTGTTCCTGTATGTTTTTTGTTACTTTTACCCCGCTAACACACTAGGTTTCTCCCCCTACCCCCCTTTATTCTATTCAGCTATGTTATGATTTCACGTTCATTCCTGAGCCATTTTGTTAACCTTTTTACGGCATTTTTATCATTTTTGTATATATTTTTAGCAACTTTCTTCAACTCCACTACTTTCATGAACATTTTTTAGCGCTTTTCCTGCTAAATCCTTTCAACCTATAGGTAAACTTCAGGATTTTAGCACTTTTTAACCTTTTCTACGTTATTATCATTCTATGGTTACTATATTTTGTTAAAGACTTCTAATAACTTAGCTATATTTCCTGACCTTATTAGCGCTTTTCCTGCAAATCTGGCACCCTATTTCGCTAATTCAAGATTTTTATCACTTTTAGACCCTTTTTCGGTTATTTTTATCACTTTAGGGATATATTTTTAATGACTTTCTATTCCTCATCTTCCTGAACTTTTTCATGAAATTTTTCATTATAATTCTGGCAACCACTATTGGTAAATTTTCTAGGATTTCTAACCATTTTGACATATTTTTGCACTTTTTCAACCACTTCTTCTACTATTCGCAGCGTACTAATTTTTCTGACCTTGTTATTTATAAATTGTGTGAATTCATTAGTTTTACTAGTTAGACTCTTGTCAACATTTGGCGACTTACTTTTAATTTTTAAATTCTGCTTCCGTATTTATCTTTTAACTATATATATAACCGACCACCCTTTACCCACCTTTCAGCCCATCACAGCTATAATTTTTCGCCTCTTCATCAAAATTATGCGATAGTACAGGCGTTAGCTTAAATACACTTCCCCCAGCAACGACAACCATATACGCCATTGGCTTAAACCACGTTTCCCTTAGCTGCGTTGTCCTGTATCACCTGTTAACCTACTTCACGGTTAACCCATTATGATATCGCGATACTTTCTTTCGGCGTTTTTGACGCTTTGCGGCCGTCAAATTAAAGAACTTTTCGACATTCAAGTCCTACGCGTTTGAATTCAGTCCCGAGCCCCGTTTAAACATTATAAACAGGAAAAGCATAAAATTTTAGTATAAAAAAAATGTTTATGCAAATAAAAAAAAATCTAAACAATCAAAAAATAAATAAAACTAATAAACATTTTGAAATTAAAATTAAAAAAAGAATAAACACAAAGAATTTAATATGCAAAATAAAAATTATAATAAAAATAATAAAATTAAAAATGCGGAGTTGAAGAACGTCGCTAAAAATCTATATACAAAATGAATAAACAATGCTCGTAAAAAGGTTAAACAAATGCTCAGGAAAGTAACAGTGAATAATAACATAGCATGAGTAGAACTAAAGGGTAGGGGGAGAACCTAAGGGTGTTAGCACGGGTTGAAAGATAACAAAAACGGTACCACGACAATACACCGGCCCCAACACATCATAATACATCACATAAAATAGCTGAGCGAACAGTACATGAAAAGGGCGCCCTGGGGTCAGCCCACCACTTTACAAAACGCAGCCATGAAAAGTATCTCTCTCTTAT
>JABUQX010064354.1:47500-50410 GCA_015478945.1 Trachelipus rathkii | reverse complement strand
AGAGCAGAATAATTCAAATTTGCAGTCTGTAAAAGAGGAGATGAGGCTCTACGAAAACATGTGAGATGCTGCTTACCACAGAAGAGAATCACTTCATGCGGTGGCACGAAAATGGGCCAAGGTTTTCATTATTATCAGTGCTTGCAGGCAAATAATTATCAGCACCTCCTTCATCAGTCGAGAGAGAGCGTATTTATAGTGTAGGTAGGAATGTAAACACCCCAAAAAGGAACAGTCTCTCGCCAGATACTAGTGAAAGCTTAATGTTTTTGCATCACAATTTGTGAATTTTTGAATTTGAGTATTGAATGATATCTATCTTAAAGGAGTATTTTATTATGTCATGTTTGAGTAATAGCGTTTTTTTTTAACTTTTCGGCTGATTAATTGAGGTCTCTTCTTTCATTATTTTTATTCTTTATATTGTAGCTAGTTAAAGAATCTTCTTGTAAATTGTAATCATGTTAAAACATAAAAGCTAGTAGCTAAACTTTGTTAATACTTACTGGAAAATGGAAATGGAATATTTTTTGAATAAACACAAACATAAAAAAGTTATTAATATTATATTTTAATTATTATTCCTTAAGGTACTATTTTAATTTATAAAAAATAAATATACTTAGGGCACAACCAAATATGAAATATAAATGACTAAGTATTGTTTGTACAGGGAATGCAATCTTGAGTTGCCTAGCAGTGCACAAATGTTCTATCTTATTACTGTGTATTTATTATATTAATTAAAGTATCGGTATCGGCACCTAAAAAAATAGAGTATCGGTATCGGTATCGGTATCGGCCTCTTTTCTGGTATCGGTACATCCCTAATATATATATATATATATATATATATATATATATATATATATATATATATATATATATATATATATATATATATATTTTTTATATATTATATTCTGCTATATATTTTTTTTTATATAACACCTTGGTCCAATCATTTTCATTTGCTGATGGCCGCTCGATAATTTTTGAAAACTTTTATATTTTGCATGGCGTTAATGTTATCCCTGGAAAGTTCAAAACCACCATTCATTTTTGTAGATTTACTCTGGTTGTAACAGGGTGAGCCAAAATGTTTGACCAGGTAGAGCAAAATTTATCACTTAATAGAGGTAACATTTTAAGTCATATCTCCATATTGGTAATTCTTATACCAAATTTCATAGAAAGTGATTTGTTAGGGATACTTTAAGGTACATTTGGCCTTTCCTGTTTTTTTTTGGGAAAATAATATTTCACCATGAAAATGAATCCGAAAAATTGTGTTAAAAATCGAAGAAATTTCCATTTTCGTGGGTGTATTATTAAAAGAAGGAAATAATTTAATGATATAAAATTTTGTGTGATGATACATACTAAAGTAGGGTTTAACTTAAATCTTATTTGAAGTTTGTTAAATATTTTTAAAAGAATTTGCAGGGTGTCAAAAGTCAAAATTTCAGGAAAATGCGTGCTTTGGAACCTTAATATCTCTTAATTGGGTAAAGTCTTTAAAAATCTGAAATTTTCTACATTGTACTACTACCATAGTGTTCCTTCCACACCACAAATATTGACTTTAGTATTTGTTGTTTAAAATACAGCCATTCAAAAATGCCGAAAAAAAAATTTAAGTTTGTGTTGTAGTGAGTTAAACTATTGCCAGTTATTATAGTTCAAGACAATACATAGACAAATGAAATAGTGTGGCATCAAGGAGAAATGAAAACAATGTTAAAAAATTTAATTTTAAGGTTAATATACATAAGAATGTACCATTATATCTACTGTAAATGACAAAATTAACTAAATAACTTTTGAAAAATTTATATATCTAATATATATATATATATATATATATATATATATATATATATATACTGTATATATATATATATATATATATATATATATATATATATATATATATATATATATATATATATATATATATATATATATATATATATATATATATATATATATATATTATATATATATATATATATATATATTACTCATCAATATTTTCAATGATTGAAAATTTGGCAAATCTCAAAAGTCACCATTATATTTCTAAAATTCAATCGAAATTTTTGAAAGAAAAGAAAGAAAAACTTTCTGAAAATGAATGCATAATCTTGGCTGATTTTGCCGAGAACTACACATACGTAGTCCAAGACGAATTTCAAGGGTATCATTGGGTCAATGACCAAGCTACTTTGCACCCATTTGTTCTATATTTTAGAGATGAAAATAGTAAATTAAGAAGTCACTCTCTTTGTGCTTTAAGTAACTACTTAGAGCACAACACATCAGTTGTTCACATCTTCCAAACATATGTAGTAAAATATATTAAACATAATTTGCCTAAAGTTGAAAAGCTAGTATATTTTTCAGATGGAAGTGGTAGCCAGTATAAGAATAAAAAATTTTTTGTTAACATTTGCCATCACCAAAGATTTCGCATTAAAAGCTGAATGGCATTTCTTTGCATCTTGCCACAGGAAAAATGCCTGTGATGGGGTTGGAGGAACAACAAAGCGCGAATTAAGCAAAGTCAGCTTACAAAGAACAACAACATACCAAATTCTTAATATTGACCAAATATATTCATTCTGCAAAGAGAAAATAAGAGGAATAACTTATTTTCTCGTAAAAGAAAAAGAAATTCATGAACACATTGAAAGACTTAAAACGAGATATGAAAATTGTTTGAGAATTAAGGGAACAAGAAACTTTCAAAAATTCTTTCCACTTTCAGAGAACATAATTAGGTGCTATCCAACCTCAAAAACTGACGTTTACGAAGACCACTGTGTCAGCAAAATTGTTTCATTAAGTGTAGAGATAAATGACACAGTAGCTTGCATATATGATGACCAATGGTGGATTGGAAAGGTA
>JABUQX010064354.1:35000-42500 GCA_015478945.1 Trachelipus rathkii | reverse complement strand
TATGCCGTAAACTGCAATACGTAAATATTACAGAAAATCTCCTACTAACGACAAATTTTTTGTGTCCGTTCACGTGGCCGAACTAGAACTCAAACCCATACTGAGAGGGAATCCTCAGGATTAAGAGGCTATGTGGTAATAAAATAAATAAATAAGATAAATAAATATATATATATATATATATATATATATATATATATATATATATATATATATATATATATATATATATATATATATAATATATATATATATATAGAAATATCTCCTACTATACAATATATATATATATATATATATATATATATATATATATATATATATATATATATATATATATAATAATATAATATATATATATAATAATATATATTAATGTAACAGGTATATATAACGCAAGAATCATTTGCTGCAGTATATCTACTCCATTATAGTGATGTTTTCCACATCATCATGGAATCAAATTGAAATATATATTTATCTGCATCTCGACGCATTTCATGTCATTTAGTCAGTTGAGGAAACTTTGTCTATTACCATTGATAAAAGTAGTTAGTTTAAAAAATAGCAACATTGGTGTGGGGTTTGATTTAAATGTATAGGGTAACTGTAAATTGCATATAGTTATTGCGCAAATACAGTGTTAAAGATGAGTTTCATATGAGATCCAAATTCCTTATATTTGAGAAGAACAATTCAGTACATTAAAATCCATCCTCCTGATGAAACCATCTGTGACACATACATTATGATCCACAAGTTTGAGGAATGAGTTTTTCTAAGAAAACCTCTGGTGGAATATTATTACCTTTGAATGTTTCATATAACAGTAATCATAGTAAACATTACTCTAGTTGTAAATATATTTGAGGGATACTCGCAGATGTGGGGCAATGTAAGTCTTTATATATTTTTTCAATGTACCTACTAAAAGATGTCATTGTAAGTTATGAAAAAATGCATTTAACATTTTTGCACTTGCATTATGTTTTTAGGCAGAAATATTTTCTTTTATTTTTAAAAGCATTATATGAGCTTCAGCTTCTAAGAATCCTCCATTCTTTATTTCAGCAAGAGTTAAATGGTCAGTCTAATCCCTTGGTATTTATCAAGGACAATGCAGCTGATCTTTGTGTCACGAGAGAAGGTCAAAAATAAAATTGACATTCTGACCACGAGATAGTTTTAGATATATGGAATAAATTCTTTTGTCTGTTCCCTTATTCTTATTTCTCAAATAATTTAACAATGGCTTTCTCTACTTTATCTTTTTTTTTTGAACAGCTCTATATTGACTCATTATCCTTACATGGTTACATGGGAAGAATCATTTAGGGGATAGCTTGTGAATATGGCACAATTGATTTTGTTAGCCTGAAAAATTTAAACCACAGGTCTCTGATCATTCCCGCTAGTGAATATAAAGCTTCTTTAATTGTGTGTCAGTGGCCACTTGAAGGTTTTGGATCCAAGAAATAAGTGCATAATCATCTGTATAGAAACATGAAAATGTTGTAGTAGAGCCATTCCATGGAAAGATCTAACACCATTTTAGGAAATAAGGACGGAGGAAGCTACCTTAAGGGATTCCACATTCCATTTCATAAGTGTATCTCTATTTTTCTATTCTACTAATGAAATTATTAAAGGAAAACAAATTTTAATTTTTTTCTGTCCTTTACATGAAAATATGTGATTCTGTTTAATTTTAGTTAACCAATATTTTATATATACAATTTAAATTCACATTTCCCTTTGTCATTTAAAAATTTAATTACTATTATTATTATTATTATTATTATTATTAATTTATATTATTATTATTATTATTATTATTATTATTATTATTATTATTATTATTATTATTATTATTATTATTATTATTATTATCATATTATTATTATTATTATTTTTGTTCCCATACGGAGTTTCAAGCGGACTCGTTCGATGTCTACAATGGCTCCAAATACGGATGTGGGAGTGGAAGCTTAGGCTGTTTTTCCCGACTTCACCGTATCTCACACTCTGCCACCTTACTCGTCAGTATTCTCTGCCGAACTTCTTTGCGGTGGCTATTGCGGTACATAGGATACGCAACTTAACATCAGTGGGTAATAGTAAAATTCCAGAAGCACCCTTCAGGCGTTGCTTGACCGGTCTTCGAGAAACCCTTTGGTCTCTACCATCCAGAGATTCCTCTGCTCGTTGCATGTGCAGAGGAAAAATATTACATTCTGTTGGTCCCTTCCCATGCGGGTGTTCCAGGGAACGAGGGAGCCGACAGGGAAGCTAAACATGCAGCGACCAACATAATACCAAATGAACAGTGCCTTCCTCCTAACTGGGGTGCCTTCCTGCTTCTGATTTTTATGTAATAATTCATCGCGGTTTCCTTTCCTTCTGGCAGGAATCGTTGGGTGCCAAGCTACGTACCGTCAAGCCCCTCATTGGCCGCTGGTCATCTTCATACAATAGAAATCGCCTCTTGGAGGTGGTCCTGGCTAGATTACGAATAGGACATTTCAATTTCACCCATGGTTTTCTCATGACGCGAGATGGTCCTCCATCTTGCACGATTTGCCGCCTTTCATTCTTTCATGTATCTGTGGGTTGCGAAGCTCTATCAACCTTCAGATGCGCGTTCTTCCCTGGTTTGCATACTGTTCCTGTCCAGCATCGCCTTGCACGTATCCTCTCTGAATCCTCTCACTTTCGAAGTGACAGCATTTTTGCCTTCCTTTCTGAATTAAACATTCTCTGTAAAATTTAACCCTCTCAGCTCAATTTTTATGTCATTTTGATAGGGATTTCCACTGTTGTTAATTTTTTGACACTGTATAGCCGCATTTCCTGTGTACTGTGGTGGTCCCAGTACGTAAAATTATTATTATTATTATTATTATTATTATTATTATTATTATTATTATTATTAGCATTATTATTATTATCCCCCGTCAACGTAGCCACCTTGTTGTGGAGGGGGGAGGGCTCGGGTACTTTTTTAGTTTCACTACTACACACCAACACAGGTAACAACATACCCTCATGAAAGACCCTAAAGCATTCAAGACTTACTCCCTTTACATCCACCAACGATTTAATTGCTGTACGCTATACATTCACAACTTTCTTTCACCTACACTCTGCATCATCGTTCCCTTTTCATTCATCCTACATATATCCTAAATATTTAATCTCAGACACTTGTTCAGCTGCTCATCTAACATAACTTCACACCGAGGTCCGTCCTCACTCACAACCGTAACCTTACTCTTATCTACGTTTACTTTCAAACCTCTCCTTTTACACACTCTGCCAAATCCCTCTACCAATCCTCTCAAACTCTCTTCAGATTCGCCACACAAAACCAAATCATCTGCATATATTATTATTATTATTATTATTATTATTATTATTATTATTATTATTATTATTATTATTATGTATATTATTATTATTATTATGTTAGAATGAGGGAGAATGGAGGTGAGTGGAGGGTGCCCTACCTATTATATGCGGATGATTTGGTTTTGTGTGGTGAATCTGAAGAGAGTTTGAGAGGATTGGTAGAGAGAGATTTGGCAGGATGTGTAAAAGGAGGAGTTTGAAAGTAAACGTAGATAAGAGTAAGGTTATGGTTGTGAGTGAGGACAGTCCTCGGTGTGAAGTTATGTTAGATGGTGAGCAGCTGGAACAAGTGTCTGAGTTTAAATATTTAGGATATATGTTGGATGAAAAGGGAACGGATGATGCAGAGTGTAGTTGGAAAGTTGTGAGTGGCAGGAAGGTGGCTGGTGCAATTAAATCGTTGGTGAATGTAAAGGGACTAAGTCTTGAGTGTGCTAGGGTCTTACATGAGGGTATGTTGTTACCTGTGTTAATGTATAGTATTGAGACTATGGTCTGGAATAAGAGGTATAGCTCTAAAGTACAATGTGTTCAGATGGACAATCTTAGAGGCGTGTTAGGTGTAAAAAGAATTGATAAAATGAGGAATGAACATATTGGAGAGTTATGTGGGAATCGACCGGCAGGGAAACCGAAGAAAAAGTGGATTGAGTCAGTAAAGTAATGTCTGGAGGAGAGAAATGTGAGTTTGGCAGAGGCGAGAATAAAGGTACATAATAGGAGTGAATGTCGGGGTTTTGTGAGGGGGTATGGTTGTGGCCCACCTGGGCCAGGGGATGAACCCTACACTTGACTATATGCCATAGTGAGGGTCCGTCGCGGTCCTGTGAAGCTCTAGGGTGGATTTTCTGACTGCGACGAGTTCTCGCTAAGGGGGTGGTAAGGCTGGGCTTTCTTTTCGACTCGTGTCATATTCCTCTACTACTTCTCTTTTCCGATGCATGTCACGCACCTTACCTCCAGTCTTTGGGAAAAATAGGAAGATGATGATGATGATTATTATTATTATTTATTTATTTATTTATTTATTTTATCATTTAATATTTATTATTTGTTTATTTATTATTTATTTTATTTAATCTCTTTTTAAATTGACATAAGAAGTGTGTCAGAGTAAGGCCTGCCATATATAGCTGTGTTTATGTATGAAACTCGTCCAATTTTGTTCAGATTTTAGAAATTGCAAAAAAAAAAAAAAAAAAAATATTTGGTCTCATTTATTTTAATTTTAATTTTAGTTTATGTAGATAAATATTTAAAAAAAAAATTATTCTTTTGCTAAGGCTTGCCACCCATAATGTTGATTTTTTTTTTTTTTAACTCGGTGTGGCCAATTCTTTGTGAGTCGTGGTGGGTCCTGTACATAAAAAAAAAAAAAAAAAAAAAATTCTCAACCTTCAAAAATTGTTCAAGAAGATAAAGAACAAATTTTGTTATTGATAATGCAGAATCATTTTTTAATCAACAGAAAAAGTTACAAAATTATTGTTATTATTTTTAGTAGGTAACAGTAGTATTTTATCATAGTGGAAAATATTATATTTACAAAAACATTTTTTGAACAGGAAAGAAATTGTTACAAATTTATCAGTGTGAAGAATGAGATGGAAGTAAAAGAAGAGCCTTTGGGTATTGAGGAGGAAGACACGAAAGTAAAGGAAGAGTCTTCGGGTATTGAGGAGGAAGACACTGCGAATCATGAACTTTTTGATCAAACTTCATTCGATCAAAATCGGGTATGAATAAGGCATTAAAAGATAATTACATTACTTAAGATCTTGTTACTCATGAAGAAGTGAAATAATAAAAATAATAATAATAATAATAATAATAATAATAATAATAATATAAAAATCTGGCTGCCACCCTAATAGACAGCCCAGAGTTTCTCCAGGAAAGTAATATCACACACACACACGCATATACGGTATATATATATATATATATATATATATATATATATATATATATATATATATATATATATATATATATATATCTCATATATATATATATATATATATATATATATATATTTATTACACACACACCACATATATATATATATATATATATATATATATATATATATATATATATATATAATCTTTGTCAGTCGAGGTTTCAAAATCTTTAAGTAGAGCGTAAAATCTACTATTTCCTTCTACTGCCTGATTATCCTTTGAGTGATTCCAACTAGAACCTACTATTACTATTTTTAACTACTTGCCACTCATCAATAGTCACCATGTTATTTAAAACTATATAAGACAATGAATTACTAAGCACATTGTCATCAAATTATTCACTAGTTTCAGAGTTTAATAACATTAACTGCAGGTAACTTATTTTCTTCCTACATCATTTCAATCCTTATTCTCTGTCTTTAAGTGTTCTAACTTTTGCACACAATTATTAACGATAATCTTTCAGTGTGGACATAGCCACGTCTGATCCATATACTTTGTTCAAATATAATAAACATCAGGTTATACATTTACGCAGTGAGCGTGAAACCATTTTTTACAGATATCACACAGCAAATTGCTTTTCTATCTCCTGACTTCCTCCTTACCACGCCAGCAACTTTTTCTAAACATGGACATGGTAGGCTAGCATTATTACCCCCCCAAAAAAAAAGTTGAATAAAAAACCACTAAAGTTTAAAATAAATTTTATAAACATTTATCAAAAACAAAAACATTAACTTGGTCTATCTTAGACTAAGCTTACCTTACCCTAGGCCTCTTCACAATGTATTAAGTTTCCCCTTCCCCCCTAAAAAAAATAGATAATGGAACTAATTAAATAGATCTAAATAAATAATTTTAGCCAAAATTAAATCAATTCTACCAATAAATAAAAAAATTTATAAATATCCTGAATAAATTTTTTTTAGAAAAACTTAAAGATTTAGTCCTTTGCTAGTCCCAGGCTATTTACCCAATTAAACGAAATAAATTACCAGATAAATGAAAAATTTGATAAAGATTGTAGTTAAGTACAGAAAATCTAATTAGTAAGCTAAATACGTTTTTGCAAATACACAAATTACGTAAATAAATGTTAGAGCTCAATGAAAACACAACAAACGTTGAACATTTTCGCATCGGACATAGAGAAAGTTTAGTAAATGTGGCATAGACAATAAAAACTATCAAGGTTCACCTTTTCTTAAGAACATACAAGCAGGTGTGCTTTTATTTATTAACTGGAGGAATATGTTTTTTTCCAGTATGAAAATCCGGCTAAAGAATTTTGCGTCACAAATTTCATAATTTTTCTTTTTATTTGCTAAATAATTTTCTTCTTTCTTTCTTTCTTCACCTTCCTCTTTGCCCCAAGATTGGGGGTAATAAGCATCAATAGAGCTTTTTTCAATGTGTAATTTAAAAATTATTAAATTAGTACATTTTAGACTCTTAATAGAAGTATTTATATCTTTCTACGTTCTTATAATAAATCTTTTTTTTTATTATTGTATTCATACAGAGCCCTCACAGCGATGCTAGCGAAGAAGAAAAAAGATCAAAATATTAAAAAGAGTCATCTGGAAAAGTTAAGTTGCAGATTTTGTAATTTTAGTTAAGAGGCAAAGAGAATATTGAAGACTCACTTAAAAAACACATAGCAGAACAAAGTTTAAATGCTCACATTGCGATTATGAATGTCATTGCAAAACAAGCTTAAAAGTTCATTTGCTAAGCCATAACAATGGCAAGTTATATAAATGTTTTAACTGCTCCTTTGAATGCACTCAGAAAGGAAACTTAAAAATTCATCTGTGTAATCACTCAAATAAAAAATTATTTAAATGTTCTGACTGCAACTATGAATGTAAAAAAAAAGAAAGCTTAAAAACACACATGTTAAAACATACAAATTTAAAATTATTTAAATGTGCTGATTGCAGCTATGAATGTAATCGTAAAGGTACTTTAAAACAACACTTGGTTACACATACAAATGTTAAATTATTTAAATGTTCTGATTGCAGCTACGAATGCAAGTTAAAAGCAATTAAAAAGACACATGTTAAGACATGCAAATATAAAAATATTTAAATGTTCTGACTGTTCCTATGAATGTAAT
>JABUQX010064354.1:0-32500 GCA_015478945.1 Trachelipus rathkii | reverse complement strand
TACCTTGTCATTTCTTGATTTTTGAACTCCCTACCATTCTCAATCTTACCATATACTTTCCTGTCCTTTTTAATTTCTTGAATGTATTTATTTTGGCTAAGGATAATATCCTCCTCCCGTTCTTCTATCTCCACCCCTATGTATTTAAAACATTTCTCATCCTCATTTCCGATTTTTAGAAGTCTCTTCAAATTCCCTATTACCTCTTTTTCAAACTCTTTTGTTCCCCCATACAATAAGTCGTCTACGTGGGAACATATAATCCCTATTAACTGATTCCTCCTCCTCCATCTGTAGACGGTAGGATTAATAAAACTCTTTTTTCCCCCTGTTCCTTGTATCACTTTAACCAGTTTCTCATACCAGATCCGTGCTGCATCTTTTAATCCATACACCCCTTTATTAAGCCTCCACACGTTCCTACTTTGAGCTTCCTTTGGTGGCTTGATATAAACCTCTCTTCTTATCTCATCCCCTTGCAAATAGGCTGTTTTGATTTCATACTTTTGCATGACCATCCATAACGCCCCATTAATTTCAAGACACAGTTTGTTAGTGTCTCGTAGCACACCGTCGGAGCATCAGTCTACTAGATCCTTTCTCCTTTCTTCAAAATCTTCTTACTACTAACCGTGCTTCATCCCTTGTCTTCCGTTGCAATTTCCTTTTTTGTCATAACCCATCTTGTATTCATCACCCCTTTTTCCTTTCCATTCAGAACAATATGCTTCTTCGTAAACGTTATTTTCTTTCCAACTCTCCAACTCCCGTCTTTTTGCCTCAAGTTGCTGTTTCAATTCCACAGTCTCCTTTGTATTTTCAAAGTAAAAACTGTTATCTTCGTCCGTTTCTTCCGTTTCTGTCTGTTCTTCCTCCCTTCCTTCTTCCACCCTTTCATTATCACTGTTATCCTCCATCTCAGTTTGTTCCTCCGTTTCTTGAGATTCTTCATCAGGTAGTTCCCTTATTTCAGGGTAATACCTTAAATCCACCCATTCCTTATCTCCAGTATTATAGCTTTGACTATATTTTTTACTGCTTTTCTTTGCTGCTCTTCCCAATATCTCAATTTTTCCTTCTTCCTCGTCCTCATTCCATATCCTATATCGTCCCCCTTTCTTTAACGCCTCTTTATTAATTTTCCTTTCTTCCATTGTTTCTTGTATAATGTCTTCTCCTTTCTTTCTCCCTTTACTGTATACATTATTCTCTCCTTCGCTATCTGAATCATCTGAATTACTCTCACATATTTCCTTTCTTCTCACTGTCTTCCTTCCTTCCTCTTGTAATTGCTCTTTTTCCTCACACAAGTCTAATTCTGATCCCATTTTCTTTCTATTAGGAGGTTCCCTTTGTATTCTTGTTATGTGTACTCTGTTTACCCAACGCACCGAACTACCGTGTTTTACTATAACCACCTTTCCATCTCTTCCGATCACCTTAGCTGGCCCTCTCCATTCTTTTTCATTTTCCCTCTTATAATACACCTCTTCTCCTATCTGCGCTTCTTCCAATTTATGTTCTCTAACATTTTCTAGCACAGCTCTTCTTATTCTGTCCTCTGACTCTCTTTTTATATGTATTTCCCTAGCAAGATGTAATCCATTGAGGGTATCTTTTACGATTTTACATTCGTTTCCTTCCTCTAACATAGTAATTTTCTTCTTTCCTTCCTCTATTGTCGGTACCCCTAGATTCCTACCAAATACCAGTTGATTAGGGGCATACCCTCCTTTCATTAACAAACTATTCCTAGCTGCAATAGTCCACTTAAGACATATTTCTAGACTTGGTACCTCCTCTTTCAGTTTTCTCATATTCTCCTTCACCAGCCCCACCATATTTTCACATATACCATTACTCCATGGACTCTCCGCTGCCGTACTTCTCATTTTTTTACCGAATCTTTCATTCAAACTTCTCATCTCTTTGTTATTAAATTCCAATCCATTATCCGTAAATAAACATTCAGGTGCTCCAAATACACTAATTCACTTATATAATACGCTTCTCTGCTATTTCCTCTCCCTTCTTATTTCTTATCCATGTCCCTTGACAACACCTTGTGCACATCAAACTACAGTAAAAACATGTTTTCCTTCGAAATTCCTACCAATGCCATAGGCACCACCTCATTAAGCTCTGACTTTGGAAACACCACAGATATCACTTGGGTTCTTTTATAACCTTATGCATACCTTATCAGGTGTCTGCAAGGTCCTTTTAATCTCTTCTGATCTCCTTTACCTTCTTCACCACTCCTTCCTTCATTCTGATAGCCTGTCTTTATCACCTCATTATTTATACATAGTTCAAATGTAGATGTAACTTTAAACTTCAACCTACTCCTTCCCTTTGGTTCTAATAACCAATTCCTCTTATACCTACCATACCACGTTTCATTACCTCTTGTATCGGTGTCTAGTAATCTTCATTTAGTTCAACGACGAGAATTAGTGTAGGTTGGTTACCAAATCCCAAACAATAACTTTTCTCCATTTAAATCCTACACTACACCACACTTTCATTTTTCTCATGTATACACCTTCCGTATCATCCACGTGAATCTCATCCTTTCACACTTCTGTCCTAACCCATTTAATTTCCCCGCTACCTATCAAGTATTCTTAACGGCTTAAAGGCAATCACATCAACCTTGTCTCCCCAAATACTACTGCCTTTATAGAATTCTTGTCCCTCATTCTCTCCTCATGTTCTTCTCTGCTTATCATTACAACTAAACCTTCCTAGTCACTTCTCCCCCAAATGGTCGCTACGCAACCAGTATCTAGAATCCCTTCAACATTTTCTGACCAATCACTCTCCTCTCTTATGTCCTCCCAGTATACTCTCTCTCTCCCATCTTCTCTTTTCTCTTTTTCACTCCTATCTATAGGTCTTTCTCTTTTATTCGGGCAATTATACGCATAATGATACTCAGATATACATATCATGCACTGGGTCACCTTTCCCCATCTAATAGGGTTTTTCCTTTGTGTTTGTTCTCTTTGTTGATATGTCGTCCCTCTAGCAACTGCCCATGTTCTCATTCCTCTCTCTTCCCATTTATGCCCTGGTAAAAGCCTCTTTCTTCCTTTCTCTTCTGCCATTCCATCTCATCTTTCTCTTTCTCAGCAAAGATTCTCTGCAACGATTCTTTCATATTCACAAATGAAATACTCTCACTTCCCACTGAAGCCAACACCAACTGTTTCCTTGTTTCTTCCAAACCTGATCTATCTAACAATAGATACCCTTTCATTTCCTCTCCTACACTCACTCCTGCCTTCTCACAGTCCTCATATATTCCCTTAAATCTCTGTATGTACGCTCGCATATTCTCCTCTTTCTTCCTTTGAATGTTAAACAAAAATCTCAATCTATTGAACCTATCACTCACCAGATTTCTCCCATATACTCCGCTTTAGTGCCTTCTACTATCAGTTTTATCCCTCTTTTTCTTTCAGTCTGCTCAGTCTGGTATGACCCTCTAACACCGTTTAAACAGCCCTCCCCTCAGAGAACTCAATTTACCTCTATCTGGGCAACCTTGCCTAATACCATCACATAGCTTCTCCATCTTGTCAATCCTGTCCACCAAACTTCAAACCTTCATTCCTCATCACGACCAAACCTAGACAACCCTTATACTTATGCTCTTGTCTCCCACTTCCTTTCCTTTCATCTCTACCCTCCACTTTTTAATTTTTAGCAGCACATTAAGTGAAATAAACTGCACATCACACCATATATTTATCGATTATGCAATTAGAAAAGATTAAATTTCTCAACGATTATACGTTAAAATTACCTGGTATTGGGTAAGATTCGAAAGAAATATCTGATGGGAAACAGGGAGGTTTATAGCGGGAGACAAAGAAGATTGCAAACACCACACACTAATCAGTTAAGCACGGATTCAGCTAATTATCCTCAGTTATAAATCATATTATATATATTATTAGAGTTAATCTCAAACATCAACGCCCAGATAGAAATACACACTGAAAGGACAATAGTATAATATTCTACATATCTTCATACAGTATTGAAGCAACAATACCCCATCCAATGCACACCACAACTGAACCGACACAGACTTTTTGTGAATAAGCTAATTTGGCTAAGTTCCTCTTTATAATATGTATACATTAATAAGACATGTCAATAAATTGTTATTATTTCAACCTTATCGGCAATTCTGGAAAAAGATAAAGAGATGCCGTTTTATGTTCCTTTTTACAATTTGTCTAAAACCCCACTTATCAGGGTTTAAATAGCACTCACCTTTTTAATGAATGTCCCTCTTATTACTATTACCCACTTACTTGACTCTTGACTAGATTCTTTCTTATACATTAGGTACCTAAAAAAAACATCATATATATATATATATATATATAATATATTATATTGGATAATATATATATATATTATATAATAGTATATATATATATATATATAGATAATATATATATATATATATATATATTATAATATATATATATATATATACCCACCCTTCTTTCCCCAAGAGTGGGGGTAACGGGCGTAAAAATGCACCGGATAACATAAAAGTAGTAGAAGAATATGACGCCAGTCGAAAAGAAAGCCAGCCCTACCGGGGGGGGGGTAAGACTGGGCTTGTCTTGTAGTGGAAATCGTCGGCAGTCAGAAATACACCCTAGTAGCTTCACGACCGCGATCGGACCAACTTGGCATCTCGTCATGTGGGTTCATTCCTTGGCCCAGCGTTGACCCCCCCCCCTCACAAATTACGACCGCCATTACATCTCTTATTATCACCTTTCTTCTCGCCTTGTCAAACTCCCATTTCTCCCTCTAGGCATTCCTTATGACGTCAGTCACTTTGTTCTTTCGTCTTTCCAGCCGGTTGATGTCCCAGCCACACTCACCACTATACTCCGCTTAACCAACCCTATCATCCATCCTTTCACATGACCAAACTCATCTCGACTGACTTCATTAGAACGTCGTGATCGCCGTAAGAGGCCTTCTATCTTTCGGCCAAAAATGTACGAATGGTATGGATACATGAAATGTCTGAGGAAATATTGAGGGAAGAAAAAAGAGAGATGATTAGATTTATGTAAGAAAAGGGAAATTTGCTTTTACTCGCTCGTGACTGAAACACAAATGAAAGGAAACCAGTAAGACTAGTGGTGTGGGTTGAAATGTTTGTGCTGGTGTGGTAGAAGAATGAGAGGGGAAGAGAAAGGAGCTCTAATTCTGATTCAGTGACTTGTGGTAGCAGGCTATGATCCGATCCTCTACAAGTATCGTCGCTCGAGTACTAGAAATTCCCACACACTGTTACTTTAAAGGTTTGAAAGGTCAAGGTATGTGTGGTGGCGACAGTATGGTCCATTGAAGGGTAATTCTGAATGAGAGCGATTTTCTGGGATAATCTGAATGATGTGTTTTGGATGAAGTGAGTAGGAGCTTCAGATTGATTTGTGTTGGGTGACTTAAATGGCTGATAGGTAATCAAAAAAGGTATGCGTATGAAAGGTGGTCTTTGGGGGTGTGCGGGGAGACAAATGTGGACTGGTAGGAGGTGATTGATTTCTGGAGAAGGAGGTATGTGTGCTAAGTATACTTTCTTAAATACAAGAGTATCATAAGTATACTAGAGTTGGTGTGGTAGAGATTGTCATCGAAGTGAAAAGTATGATTGATTTTGTGGTTGGTGAAGAAGGAGATGTTGTGTTGGATGTTAAATCATGAGGGGTTAGGAATGGGATTATCGGGCATCATTATGTTCTATGTAAATTTAAGTTAGTGGGGCTTTGGATGAGAGGAAAATGATAAGGGAAGAAAGTGGATGAAATTAGGAGTGAGAAGTTAAGTGAACAAGGTAATAAACGATATAGTTATTTAATGAAGCGCTGCAAAATATATCAGTTTGAATGTTAACAAGTTTGAAACTGAACAAATCTGGAAAGCAAATGTTAGTAGTGCAAGAAGTAAATGTGGTATGTGCTAAAGTAGAAGTAAAAATGTTAGAGTGAGTATTGGAAAAAGGTCACACACACACCAGTTTAAAAATAAAAATAGGAGCTGGTTGTAATGTACTAAAAGCAAATTATGAAGTTTCTAAAGAAAGATGTTTGGAATTAATACAAAGAAGGACAGAAAGAAACTAAAAGATGTATAGTTAGGGCAAACTCAGAAAAAGTGCCCCTTGTCTTAGTCGTTTACATTTTTTATCTCCATATGCTGTTCCCTCTTCGGGCTGCGAACTGCATAACTTATTAACCTAATGTATTACTATTTGCTGCCTATCCATCACCTCTAATTTTTACTGAGAAAAGGATGCCATCATTCTTAGTGATGCATTGAAAAGCTCTAGGAGTTGAAACCAACAGTCACGTTACTGAGAATGGGTCCGCTTCTCGTCCCAACTATCCGGAATCAAGTTCCATCTTGTCATCCTCTATGTTCCACTCTGATGGAATAAGAAACGCATCCAAGGCGCTATTTTTTCTTTAGAACAGGAATGAAGTTATTGCTTGTCAGTTTTAAGAAATCCCCACTCACAAAAAGATTCCCCACGTGCGGGAACTCGCTGATATCTCAAATCCCGTTTCTGCTGATTCTTAAATACCCCCTTTTCCACGTTTGAAGGTGAAATATTTGTGCTTACAAGCTAGTGTCATACGTTTTTACCCCCTGACCCAGAAATATTGTAGGGACGTCATTATAATTGTTTAAGCTTTGTTTTACTAGTTTTCGAATTTTTGAAAAGATGTTGAAAACCTCTTATTATTTTAATCTTACCTCAAATCGATCAGTACGGTTTCTGTAAGGAAGGCTCCTTTGATTTTTGCCTGTCTCTCAAGGTCCTGGTCTAACATCTTTAGCGACTTTGGGTGAATCTTTTGTTGTGGCGCTGAACATACCGAAAGCTCTTGAAGTTTTTCACAAGCTTCCATTTATAATACTTCCTTTTTCAGCTAATCTATCATTCCTCTTACTTCTTCTAGTTGCTCATTAGTATTTTTTTTTTACACTTTGAATCACCACTCACGGACAGGGCCATTTTCAAGGAAAGGTAAAGTGAAAGCCGCCCACATACCCTGCCTAACGGCAGCTTTTCCCTATGTTGGGCCTTAAAGAGAGACAAATTGAATACACAGGGAGTTCCACAAAACGAATGTAGCTGGAAAAGGAGGCAGCACACAACGAACGAGCCTCGAGTCTCCAATATTCACCCAAGTTTCATGTGAGAGTAAGGCACCTCTTCTGTTACGAGGGTGGACCGCAGTGGTGGAGGAATGCGAGAGGTCAATTCTCTCGAGCACCTGCCATTGTATGAATCTACAGAAATAGATAGGGCCCCATGTCCAACGAAGCAGAGAAAGTGCCAGGGATGTCAGAAAGCTAATGAGACAGTTTATAGCGCTTCTCTTAAATATAAAAATAATTATTGCATTTCCATGAATAAACGTCGAGTTTTGATTATCTTTTTCTTTTCTTCTTTGAATCCTTTTTGCTCTGAATTGAATCCGGTGCACTTCAAGTCATAATCAAAAAATATTTACTACTTTTTTTTCTCTGCAACATTTGCACTAAAGCTGTATGGTAAGAGGATGACTTTATGCCGAAAACCTCTCATTCATCTAAATACTTGTGTATCGAGGCACAGTATCTACTAACTCTACATAATCTTCCACCACAACCATGTCTTCGACAACAAAGCTCGGTTAATATTTTTGTGATCTTTTGGAAGAAGTAACAATTCTTTTCGCATTAAGAAGAGGTAGTTTCCTAGGTCTACTATCAGAATGATATGGCACGCCTGTGCTAGTGTTTTCGTCTTTGATAAGTAATATCATCACATATATGGAGCGATTCAGATTTAAAGTGTCACCAAGATCCAGTGATAGTCACAATTCGAGAACTGTCAATTAATTTAATGCCGCAATCTGCTGTTCGAGAGATGAAGGATAAAATCTGGTTCACCTATTGCACTTAATATATACGTATTAGTTTTTCTGTGTGATGGCAGTGTGTAGTTATAGAATGAACAAAAACTTGACTTGGTTCACTTTAAACTCGGACTCTCATACATTGAATCCACATACTTACACTTTTACAAATAGTAGAGTCAGATCGCTAAGCGTTTCCCATTATTAACTTTCCGCTCTGACTGTACTTTATACATTCTTTCTGCTCATCAAATTTGCTCGTCACTTCTGCTTAACATCTATCACAATACATTGATCTTCACGCTCTTCAATTTGTTTATAAACATGCTCAAAAATCCTTCTCTCTATCATTCCTGGCACAGGAAGGTCTGATTGAATTGGAATCGAAAGTCCACGCCAACACAGCGGTCCCTAAAAAGTTCCTCGTTTCTTTGAGCTGAAATGCGTTGCCATAAACTTAATAATCTATTCCTACTCACGTCAGGAAATGTTCAATAATTCGACTCACAAGAGAACTAAGATTTGGGTGGTGAATCTCTCCAAATAAGAGAAAGTTGTGCTATAAAGAAATAAATAAATAAATAATAATTAAACATTTATTATTATCATCATCTTCCTCATCCCCAGATTTAGGGTGAGGTGCGTAGAATACACCGGAACAGAATATGTAGTAGAAGAAGCTTTTATACCTAATAGTGGGAACTCGTCGCTGTCAGAAATCCACCTTAGGGTTCACGAGACTACACCGGACCCTCATTGTGGCTCTCGTCAATGTTGTTCATCCCCGGGCAAGAGCCACACCATGATCCCATCACAAAATACCATACGCCTTTTATTTCTATGCACCTTTCATTCTGCACTGCCAAATTCACATTCCTCTACCTCAGGCATTCCTTTACTGACAAACCACTTTTTCTTCGGTTTCCAGCGTTCGATACCCAGCACACCCAATCCCCCATCCTCCCATATCCTAAACCATCTCAATATACTCTCGTATATTTCTTCATTTACTCCTTTCTTCCACCACACAAACACTCCTAATGCGTTTAATTCCTAATTTTCATCATCTTTCTCGACCTAACACGCCTTAAGATGTGGTCCATCTGAACACATTGGTACATAAATTATACTCTTATTCCAGACCATAAGTTTCACTACTATACATTAAACACAGGAATATCATACCTCTATGCAAAAACCCTAGCGCCTCAAGAGCAATATAAACTAATCACTTCGACCCATTTATTACTGCACGTTGTCACCATGTCATACATACGTTTTGATTCCATTCAAAGCCTACCAACGTGACTCCATATATCCTAAAACTGTAACGAGCTTCCAAATTAATCCTGTCAACGCCTGTTGCAAATCCATAAAACCTAAATACAATTTATTATTCTTCTCCTCATTGTTTCAATGTAATATTCGTTATCCTACACATCATCTACTATTTTCAAATGCACTGTTCTTTCACCAATTCAGTCCTTCAGTCACCACTCGACTGTATTTTTCCCTAAAATAAACCATATATTCTTCCAACTGTAACTCAAAACCTAATCCCTAAGTTTCCTTTACCCTTTTATAAGGGTACTATTTACGCTTTTCCTCCAAAATCTCTTCGGTATATTATCCTCTAAATGCTTGTACATCAACTCCAAATCCATTTTCACATCTCGCCCCATTCTCGAGTCAATTTCACCAATATTTCAATATTAATCCTGCAAATTTACCATCCCCAAAATGTACTCTTTCTCTTGCGAGCCACGCAATCCATCACATCTATTCAACTGATCACCTTCATTATTGCCAATGTTAATGCAGCTTTTTCAAAAGTGGCTCCCTCCAACACTCTTATCCTAACATTATTAGATACGCAAAGAACCATCCCTTATCAATAACTCATGCAGATCCCCCTTACTCTCATGTCTGAACTCTTTCGCACTTCCTTCCAGAACTGCTTCCTATTCCCTTGGTCAAGTCTCCCATTCATTCCTCCATCTAAAACTGTTCAATTTCTCATTTTTCCTCTTAAGGTATGCTAACTTTCAGCTCTTCCTTTTTCCCTTCATATATATTCCAAACATCTTTCTTTTAAGACGTCATTTGCTATTTAGCACATTCAGCCACGCCTCTTTTTTTTACTTGTAACCCGCTTGCATCGCCTCTTCATTCCACTATTCACTGATGGAGATTCTTACATCTCTACCTTAGCACATCCACAGTACTTCTCCTGCACCCCTACCAAATGGCTTCCTTCAATTTGTGTCAAGATTTGTTCAGTTTCATCTTGTTACATTCAACTGATTATTGCAAGCAAGCAATCATAGCCGAAATCCCATTCCACAGCTCCTCATCTGATTTAAACATACATTATCATACTTCAATCATCACTCATTGCATCTTCACCACCACAAATATCAATCATACTTCAGATACCAACTCTAATTTACTACCTACTCTAGTATATACTTATGAATACTCTTTGTTTGAATAACTTGAGAATCATACCTCTCTCCTTACAGATATCAATCACCCTTCTACCATCCTCATATTTTATTCCGATGCATTCAAATTTACCGCGTTATAACATCCTGTTTTGATCACTATCCAACCATGAATTGATCGCGCCCAACACATCAATGCGAAGCTCCTAACTCACCTCTTCCAAAACATTATTCAGATTATCCAAAAGAGCCGCACAAAAATATATAATAAATAATAATAAAAAATAATAATAGACTTTAGACATTATTCATTGTAAAATAAAAGAGAAAATCGTTTTTTTTTAACATTTTTAGGTTTGGCTAGATAAAATCTATTGATATAATCATTACTTAAGGATTTTAGATTAACGGTTATCTATAACCGTTATTGTTACTTCAATATATTTAAGAGTTAAATATACATTTATTTTGTCTGTCATATTGTTAAATTAGCTAGAAACTCGTCTATGATTGATGCCTGGAAGTGCCGCCGGACGAATATTAGAGTTAAAAGTTCAGAAAGCAGTTTTTCTTTTCCTACTCTAAAATAGTCCTTAAAAAATCAATCATGAAGCGTTTGATACCTTTAGTAAATTGGGATAGGCTTGTTAGTTTCAATTATATTATGTATATTAAATAAGAATAATTATTAATGTAGGTTAAATAGCTAATAATAAAATTATATTCTTGTTTAATAAAATTTTAAATCCTCGAGACAAAACAAAAAAAAGACAACAAATGTTAAAAACATTTATTTTATTTGACATTATATCCTTTCTTATGTATTACATCCAAAGAATTACATAAATCAATAATTTATTTATATTAATCTTTATTTCCTTTGTTCTTATTATATAAAACAATTCTATATTATTATATTTACATGTTCACAACTCCTATTTATTATCAAGTTACTTTAATGAAATTCTTATCATATCCATTTCAAACTTAACTTGCAAGCTAGACTAAATATACAAAAGGAAAGCAAATACCTCATGTATTACAAAGGAACCGAACGATGAGTCAGCAGTAATGAAAAAGTATGCAACTTTGAGAGAAAAATAAGTAGGTTGGGAATGGATGGAACAGAAAGATTTTAGAAGGACTCAAGGTGAAAAGTGGCCAGTGAAAAGAAGTCAAAATCAACGTGTAATAGACGAAAATTTAACTGTGAGAGCAATTTCTCTCTTATGGAAAAGATTTTATATCCATTGCCCATACGATAATTGCTAAAAGGGTTGGATTTATGGTGAATCCAATTCACCATTTTCAACGCTTAGAGCCTCTGATGACAATTTCCAGTTCCTCACTGGATGGTTTCTTTTTAATGGTAAAGCGTCACTTCTTGTATTGGAATCCCTCACATTCACTTAAAACATTCAATGCCCTTTGGTAACTTGATAAAAACTTGTAGTAGGTTACGACAACCCAGAAGGAATCTTGTCACATAAAGGGTTCTAAAGACTTAACATTTTATACAATTTATATATTTCAATTTGGTATTTACAAAATGTTTTAAATTTTCTTAAATATTGCAAATATTAAATATTAAACATGCAAGTATTTCGGTCCTAATCATTATTTACTTCATTTTCAATTTTATAGCAATACAGGGTGAGTCAAAGGTTGCACACCATAGGGATATTTATTCAAAATTCAACGTTTGAAATGTTCGCCCACAACTTGTCAAACCCGTTCATCTTGGCGATGAACAAATTCCCAAACACATTGGTTACTGCATTCCTTAATAATTCTCTCTTTAGGTTGGTAAATATTCCTTTTGATTTGCCCAATCTAATTCCGCATCTTTCTTTTTAAAATTTACGTTCCTTTTGCTTTCTATCTAACGTTTGTCTGAATATCTTTTTTCGCAATTTTTCTTATTTATTGTGATTGTGACAGGTCCACTCTTATTAAAATACTTTTTTCCAATTTCCATCTTTTCTTTTCTTTTTTTCCAATTTCCATCTTTTTCTTTAATCTTTTCAAGTTTGTCAGTTGTGGGTCAAGTCCTCTTTTTCTTTGTGTGTTCCTTTTGTTTTTTCTTTCTTTCTCTGACTTAGTTTAATATTCATTATTTCTGTTTTATCGTTGTTTTTCTTACTAGTGTCTTTATATCTTCTGTAGAATCTATGTTCCATGAAGTCATTTGCCTTCAATTTTTATTGCCAACATTTTCAAATTTCCATCTCCCACCGTTCATTTCCTTTTCAATAAACACTGCAACATATCTTCCCATAAGGTATTCGCCTCTGTTATAATACCGCTTACCTTGATTTCCAAGTCCACCCATTAGACCTCAACATCCCTCACCTTTACCCAGTAAATGTACTCTCATTTTGTTTAATGTAAGTTTTATCAATTTGGGTTTTAATATTTTAAAATAAATTGTTACATTACTGAATCAAGTGTTGGTGATGTTTCCACTTTGTTTTCATTGAATACTCCTTACTTCAAATATCCCTTCCTGATTCTTTCAAATATGTCTAATCCTAAAATTGTTGAGAAACTTCCATAATGAGAAAGCCAATAAAAATCTATTTCTAATACACTGACCATGTGACTGTGTATCCTCTTCAAATTATAGGAGACAGTAAGGTCTGCATCTATAGGCGTAACTCATTTATAACTATCCAAAAATCCACGTTTATTTCGAGAGCGTGTTATATAGATACTAGTAATGACCTATAGGGGCTTATATGACTTGCTGTCTTGGTATCGGATGTAGGTGAGTTGAAACTCTACCATCTATATACTCATATTCTCAATATTAATACTAAAATTTACCTACAGGACTTAGGATAAATGTATCTAATTGATAAAATATCGATATAGCTTAAAATCTTTTCCCATATATAGATTATATTTCCAAAGTTTTCAGATAATAACCTATATCTCTTATTAATTAGTAAGCTGATTTATGAACGTATATATACAAATGCTATACTGGCCATCCTGCTCATGAATCTCGAGAGAGGTAATTGTAATTCTGCTTTTTTGATGAGGGTACAGGGTTATTGTAGGCAGTATAGAGATAATCATAATATACAATTTAAACTGTAAGGAAAAGCAATATCAGTATCCACACAAATTTTTATTATATGTATATCATTCACATATACATCTCTACAATTCATCAAACCACGCGATTTCGAAAGACAGTGGACTCATCTATTTTCCTAGTATCTTGGTTGCTATAGGAGCACGGGGTGCATATGAAAAATTACAAATTAATGGTATCTCATACAGAACATAACCGTCTAGTATATTTCCCACTAATAATTTGTTATACTACTTTATCCTAAACGAAATTCTTAAATCCAATATTGAGTTATATATTATATAGATAGCCAAAATACCTACATAAGGGGAGCCATATACTGTAAGATATTTTTAGAGAGAGGCAGAAGAGGACACGATTGATGGTAGGGGAATGAAAGAGGAGGGCAAAATGGGATCCGATGTATAGGATATAGAGTTTAATAGTACGGATCCTTCTTTTCGTACCATCTTGTTATAATCATATTAGAAGTACTCCAGTATTATTTTCTACATAAAATATATTAGAGAGTTATTGAAATATCTTATTATTCATTATTTATTATTAATAATAGGCCTCACTATTTTATACTATACTCAACTCGAATTTATCAATAACTCATACTCATTATTTGAGGAGGAGTACTCCGCCACCCCATTTTTGGAGGGCCTTTATAATAGTTAATCCTTGAGTTATTATACAAGGATCACTACAGAAATAACTACTTATCTAGGCATAATATATATAAGTCACACTGGGGACATTTCTTCCTGCACGAACCCGTCTAATTTTTGCCTCATGCACTTAGCGCCTATTTGATATTTCATCACATCTACCACCCACGTGCTGTCTTACCTCACACCAACATACACACCTCGACACGCGATGGGACAATTTCCTCTATTAATTAAAAGGCAAGAATATCAGGCCTGCCCCTTTTGATATACGATACCTTGTTTAACCATGCTATTCGGCTCTAACCTTCGACAGGATACCCATAAGCCTAACCTAACAACCTACACCACACCCACTACTCTAGCAACACCATACACCTAGACCTACACACACACCTCACTAGCCAACAAACCAGACAAAGCCACACTCTATATCTTTACTATCCTTATCCTACACCTCACCTACACACCGCCTTTGGGCCATCCAGGAAAATGTAACTGATTTGCCTAGCCTCTGTAGGGGATGCTGTCGTTGTAAACTAGTGCGTACACTACACTCCCATCTATCTCAAGCTCAACATTTTGTTTCCTCATACTGGGCTATTTATGAAAATCACCCTTGAACCATTCGAAATAATATTGATGATCACCTTTTAACGTAGCGGTCCTGCCACCGTCAAGGTTTTTGCTTAGCATCATACACCCGCGGATTACTGATCGTCACATTACCGCCGTACCGCAAAACTGTACAAGAGGATCATACACATCACCTAGGTGCGATTCCAACAAACCGAGCGTATATATAAAATAAAATATTATAAATTACAAAATAAGTCATCATTTTAGTTCATTACTTAAACATTCGTTGTGGATAATTTTATTTCAAAAGTTATACTATATATCAATTATTATTTATAAGTAAGAATACAAATTTTTAATTAAAAACATTTTCGCGAACCTAAAACTGTAACTCATACAACCTATTATTTAACACATATATTATAACATTATTTTTTACTAATAACTTTTTTACTTAATAACTTTAATTTATAAAATTTAAAAAATTAATGTAAGAAGAATATAAAAACCAGAGTGTCTGATAAAATAAACATTTTATTTTATACAAAATTGATTACAAATTTTATTAAAAAACATTAACATTATTACATACACTTAA
This sequence comes from Trachelipus rathkii, assembly GCA_015478945.1. Classification (NCBI taxonomy): domain Eukaryota; kingdom Metazoa; phylum Arthropoda; class Malacostraca; order Isopoda; family Trachelipodidae; genus Trachelipus; species Trachelipus rathkii. The sequence goes on along the minus strand of JABUQX010064354.1, from coordinate 17,174 downwards.
AGCAGTAATCAGTAAATCAAATAGATTAGGGTTCCTAAATACCTAGGGGATTAGTAGCTTTATTGTTTTATCTGACTTACTGCTTTGAACTCATGTTTTACTGCTTATAACTTATAAGTACTGCTTTAACTCACAATTTATTAACATTACATACCTTAAAGCGCTAAATCAGTAAGGATACATTATAATAAGAGTGTATACCAAACACCTAGGGATTAGTATGACTTGTTTATTGCTTATATATCTAGCTTTAACTCCAATGTTTACTAGACTTAACTCAGTTACTGCTTTAACTTACTTATATGTTTTACTTGCTTTATAACTCATATAGATTATTAAATCGTTACACCTTAAAGCAGTAAATTCAGTAAATTCAATAAGGTGTTACCTAACAACACATAGAGGGGGTAATAACACCTCTATTGTGTTACTGCTTTACTGTTTTTTTGTCATTATTAATGTTACAAAAACATGTATAGATGTTAACACACTGTAAAAACTATGTTTCTATTCTTGCTTTAAATAGCATTTAAAAAATATAAATAAATTTATTACTTTTATAAATTATTTATACATTATGTACATTTATTTCTCATTTTATTATATAACTTTTTAACTATTAGTTATTTTTATCAAGATTTTTAATTTAATTTTTATTATTTTATTTTTATTTTTATTATAATTATACTAGTGTTATTTACTTCAGCCCTATTGTTATTATTATTTATAGAACTACACAACACACACGCACAAACACATCACAACACACACACACACACACACGCACACACTTTTAATAACACTATTTATACAACCACTATCCACTATACACTGTTATACACACATTCACATGACACTTATACATATTTACACATATACACATGCGGCACACACACACCACACACACCACTGTACACTTATATACACATCAATCCCACTATGATACTTATACACACATTCACTATGGCACTTCCACACACAGATTTACTAAAGAGTGAGGTTCAAGTCAACTCACACACACAGAATGTGTAATAAAACTCACTCACATTTACTTACACTCATAATATATATATACTTACACACACCACAGATTTACTATACACTCGCACACGATTACACACACACACACAACACCACACACACACACACACAACACACCCACGCAAACACCATTAAGAATTAACGATATTAAAATTATAAATATCATTTTAAGTTTTAATTAAACAATATGTACAATTTATATATCAATTTAAAAATATAACTAAATTAGTTATTCAAAGTTTCTAAAACTTATATATAATAATTAATCAATCCAATTATCTTTGAACATAGAATTTATTATTAACTGTAAACTTATTGTTTATAGTAAATTTATAATAATTCATAGTTTTAAAATAACTTTACTAATAATTTTTATGAAATTTTATATTAAAAACATATATTTTACATACCTTAAAGCCAATAAATCAAGTAAATCAGGAAGCGTCAGCCCTCACCCCTCCACCTACCTATACTCTCTATATCCCCCCCTATCCACTCTTCAACTCCTACTTCTAATATCATCCCCCTTACCATAACACGCGAAAGCTATGCCTACGTTTGATCTATTGACTTACATGCTTTACACCATCATCAGCCCATAGATGAACAAGCACAAACTATATTGACAACACAAATAAGTCTACGGCGTCTCCTAACATAACATTATTAGTAAAGGATCATTCATAAGTATTTTTATTTAAACAGTAATTATGGAAGCATGAACAAGTTAGTATATGTCACTCGAGTGTAACTAAAATATTCAAAAAAGTTTTCTTACAAATTACAGGAGTCTACTCATTATAATAAGTTATCTATGTACAATTGACAAGATCCATGCACGAGAAAAAACACACAACAACCTCGACGACTCCTCCAGAGACACTGAAACTTCACTCTCCCTCTGTAACCACACCAATGCGTGAAATTAAATACTTTAGGCCTAAATTTAGGATAATCCTTTTTGTACCCGGGGGATTTAAGCCTAATTCCAGTCAAAAATATATTTCCCCAAAACGGAAGCCCTTAATCTCGAAAAAGTGTTGCCAACTGAAACTAACCTAGCCTAAAGGGTATATCGCCCCACGCAATTTAGGATAGCCTTTTGGGATGATCGGGTTTGCTAAATGCGTTATTCCTAGATTCCAGAATCAAACAGGTGTTAAATTCACGTATACGATCGAAAGATATCATCTTGTTTAATTCACTAGGTTTTATAAAGTGATAGTTTTCAAAACTGAAACAGCTGGATTTCTGGTAAGATCCTTGAGCAAGCGTCAAGTAGTGGAGAAATGATTTTCACAGACTTGTCATGATGCGTCGGAAGTTAGTATTCCCACTAGTTCATAAGCTAACCACCAGGCTCAGCATGAGCCCCAACCCGCAAAGGTCATACCAACCCCGCACCCGCTAGTGCGTCCCGCCGCGTCCCCGATCGCCGCGTGCGCCCGTCAACGGTACGCAAAACTTCCGCGTCCATACGACCGAGCGCTCTCGACAGGCGCATAATATTTCCGCGTTCAAAGAAATATTAATATAATAATATATGATAATAATAATAAGATATATATATATAATATTATAATATATATATTATATATTTATAATATTAGTATATATTATAATATATATATTATATAATTAATATATATATTATATATATATTAATATTATTTCATATCGCGCGAATATTGCGCTACTTTGCGGGCGCATCCACGCTGGGCATAGGTGAAAACGCGCGAAAATTAATTCACTTGGCCTGCGAGCTGCAAAGCGGCGCGATAACCGGACGGACGCGCGCGGACGCGAGCGCCAGCGAGCGAGTTTAGACGCGTGTTTGGCTGCCCATTGCGACTGAGTGGTGCTACATGCCTGCAGCCGCTACTGCTAGCGTTAATTTGAACTAGGGGAAAATACTATAACTACCGACAATCACACGTAAGAATATAACATTCCTTTATATTATTTACTCTTACTATTTATTATTAACTTATCTATATACCAAAAGCCTTCATGATTGATATATATTGATAAAAAATAATAACATAGATTTGTATTGTGTCCTCAGGTAAGACCTGAAATATACCATTGATCCTTGGTATTTGCTACATTATAATAAATTTAGCACCGTATTCCTGACACACAAAAGGCTTAATATCCTAAAATTTATAGCTAATATTTAAGCTACCTTACTGTTAGTTTAATTCTTGAGAAGCCTACAAAGATAGAGATAAATAAGATTAAATAACAGTTTGAATAATTAATTTTGTAACCTTGAATTAGCAGCTTAAACACCCCGGATACAAAAAGGTATTTATCTCGTCAGCAAATACAGTTAATTTTTATTTTCTATATCACATTTTTACAGAAGAGAGGTCAGTATCGTATCTGTAAGGAGGTCGAGTTGGTGTGTGTTTCTTCATGGCGCAATGCACCTACATGAATAATCAAAATAATAATAAAAAGAAATATCCGTAAAAAATTAAAAAAAATATCTATAGAAATATTTTGTTATAAAATCGAGGTGAAAATATAAATGTAAGGAATAATTGTTTATATTTAATATAAAAAAAATCTTTATAGATATTGATTTTTAAAATTAAACCACAACATTGTATGTATGTAATAATATTAATGCTAATATTTGTTATTTTAATATACTTATTACATGGCTAAAGATGGTTTAATGATGTAAATCAGTAAGTCAATAGAACAATACGTGGCATAGCTTGCTGTAGAGGGCGGCTAGGGGCTGACCTTACTATTTACTATTATTGCTTTAAATTGTAATGAAAACTATGATATTTAAATATAATTTAAAATGAATTTTAGTTTAACATAGTGTTTTAGAACACACAAATTTTATAAACTAAAACAAAATAGAATAATAAACAGTTAATAATAAATTCCTTTGTTCAAGATAATATGATATATATTATAGAATGATTTTAAGAAACTTATGAAATCTTAGCTCTATTATATTGTGAATGCAAAACGTGGAATAAAACACTAACATTAATTAGAATCACTAAGAATGTCTTTGAAAACTAGGTCTATATGTGTAAGGAGGTGCTAGTACTGGGGGTGTGTGGTTGCTAATTATAGTAATTATATAGTATTATATATAATATATATTTATTAGTTGTATGTTATTATATTCTTGTCTTTGAAAATCGGTGTGTGTCTGTAGATGAAACAGTGTTTGTGTAAGGAAAAAACTGATGTGTGTTAGTGTCTGTAGACAAAACTGTGTGAGTGCAAGAAATCTGTGATGTGTGTTAAGGTAAGTTGTAATATGTAAGGTCTATGATAAATGAAAATTGCCATAGTGAATGGTGTAATAAGTATCATATAGTGAATGTGTATAAGTGTAAGTGTGTGAGTGGTGTGTGTGAGCGAGGGAGACTAAACCAAAATAAGTTATAAATGTATAGTATCATATGAAAGAATGATTTTTGAATTAGTTTTAAAAATGTATTTTACTTGACAGAAAACATAAGTGAGAACTCTTTTTGTAAAACGTTAATGTTTAAAAAAATTTTCTTAAAAGAAATAAAGGAAAAATATCACTAAGTATAATAATATAAATAATATAATATAAAATAAATAAAAAATAAATTAAAAATAATAATAATTAAAAATAATAATAATAATAAAGATATAAAACAAATAATTATAAAAACATAATTTAATATATTTATAGAGAGTAAAAGCAGTAAAACATGTTGAAGTTAAAGCAGATAAAACAGAGAAAAACTCTTTCGATACCTACGTATAATAGCAAGTTAAAACAGAGTTAAAGCATTAAACATGAGTTAAAGCAGTTAAAGCAGTAAAACCAAAATACATTAACTAATCCCCCCTTTTAGTGTTAGTAAACCCTCTATTTGATTATTATATGATATTACTGTCTTTTAATGTATGTAACGTTAATAAATATATAGTAAAGCGTAAAACATAATATTGAGATAAGATAGAGAAACAGTTAATATAGAGAGCCGAGAGAGATCATTAGTTTTAAAAAACAGTTAAAAGAGGCATTATATTAGAAAGCAGTAGAGAAACAGTTAATTACTAAATCCCCCCTATGGTTATAGAGTAACACCCTCATTGATTTTACATATTTTACCCGCTTTAAGGTTAATGTAATGCTAATAAATATGGGATTAAAGCAGTAAAACTTATATAGTTGTATAAATCAAGTAAAACATTGAGTAGTAAAGCAGTAAAAGCAGTGAGTAAAACCAAAAGTATGCTCTAATTACAAATCCCCCTATTATTATTAAACACCTCTAATTTAATATTATCAGATTTACAGCTTTAAGTATGTAATGTTATTTTTAATATAATAATTTTTATTTACAATTGTAGTAAAAATAAAATGTATTATTCAGGACACTCTTGTTGTTCCTTCTTACAATCTATGTTCTCAATTTTTTAAAAGGAAAAAGTATTATAACAAAAGTATTAAGTAAAATATAATAGATTAAAAATAATGTGTAAATTTAATAAGCATCTTAAGTAAATGGGATTCATTCCAAATTGGACTTAAAAATTTATAATATGAAAAAAAAACCTAAAAATGAACTATACAACAATGATAGTCCTATTTTCTAAAATCGTTTAAGATGAATTAAAAATGTTTGTAATAAATGAAAAATTGAGATAATTTAAGTATCTGTTCATCCACAGATCAGTGGGTCGCACCTACAGGTGCGGATCCTCCATCCTTTGCGGGGAGGGGGCTTGCTGCGGCCTGGTGGCCAGCTTATGATCTAAAGGTAGACAAAAGATGAGTCTTATCATAAGATGAATCATCAATATATTAGTATCAAAGAGACATTCCTCAAAAGATTAAAGCAACATATAAAATGAGGCTTCGAGTGTGAGAGTATGTAAGTGAACCTGTTAACACAATCCTCTACCAGATCATAGCATTCAGTTACTACTGGATGAGCTCAAGCGGTGGAGAGCTAGGTGCAGGTAGATAGGTGTAGTGCTGTGGTGTAGGAGCTAGGTGTAGGGTTGTCCGCTAGGTGAAGGCTGTGTTGATTATACGGCTAGGTGTAAGTGTTATTAGGCTAGTGTAGGTGTATGTATAGGTTAGTGATTAGCGTTAGGTATGTATTCTAGCAAGTCGAAGCCGATAAAATACATGTCACACAAAGTGAAGATCATTCAAAAGTGCTAAATCCCGTAAAGAAGGACAAAAAATTACCGTGGGCAAAAAATGACCATTTAGGTTGTCTAGTCAATGGATGTGTATGTGTGTTAGCGCTACGTCGACAACGTTAGTTATATGAGTGAGATTCTCAAATCTCCATATTATTAAGAGCCCCATATTGCACTAAAGTAATATGGGGCAATATGGGGCCCATATATTATATATATTAATATTAATATAAATATATTTAATTAAATAAAGATTGATTAACATGTATATAATTTTTTTATATTTTTATTATATATTATGAATGAGTGGTGAGTGAGGTGAGGGGTAAAGGGCAATTATTTTATTAATTTCTATTAATGTTTATATATATTATTATATTAATAAGTATGATTGTAAATTTTATAGATAATTTTTAATTGTGTAACCGGATAGCTAGAAAAAGAAAACATGAATATCATACGAATCCGAGTTCTAAATTTGATTTAACTTTTATTAATATAATATGTATATATTATATATATTACATACCTCGCTCTCCTCTCTCTCTCTGCTCATAATATATATACGTATATTATATATATATAATAATTAATAATATTAATGAATATATTAATATATATATATATATATATATATATATTATATATAATATATAATATATGATAAATTATATATATAAAATTATATTAATTATAAATTATATATTATTTAGTATATTTAAGATTTGGTTTTCATAACGCACCCCCCGTGTTAAATTAATCAATACACAATTACAGATAATAAAAAAAAATGATTCCACGTTTGATTCTTACGAAATTCAAAAGGTTTAGATTGCAAAGAGAAAGTATATTCAATAAAATACATTATAAAAATTGTAAATGTTATAAATGCTTTTATTATAATGTTTTAAATTGTTAAAATATAATAACCTAGATGCTACAATATCTCTTGACTACGAAAACATATAAAAATCGAAAATAAAAATAAACTACTTCAGAGCTGTGAAACGGTTGTAATTTTAGACATTTTATTATATATATTATATAATATTAATTATATAATTATAAATATTATTTGGTATATTGATTATCGCTATTCTATTAATAGGATATATAGTATACTGTAATTATAGTATTTAACATATTAGTGATATTTAGAAAAAGAACGGAAAATAGTCATAGAGAGGGGCTTTCACCGTTAGGCACATCCCTACTATCTTATATCTAGGACTACATAGATAATATTACTACCCTAGAAAAGCCTATACTATATAGAACTAATAGTATGGATATAGTGTACGAATCCAAAGTTTATATTTGATTGACGAGGTAAGGAAAGAAATGAAATGGACGAGAACAAATGAAAGTTATTGTAGGCGGAGTTTTAGTCCCCTCTGTTGGGATGGGCGCGGCAAGGTTTGTTTTTCCCACCCACTATCGCAATCTGGTTAGTTCTTAATTCGTGTGTTCCCCTTGCGCATCTCTTCTTCATACTTAACATAATCTTTCACTTTTTCCCAGTTTCTCACTTCTCCACGCACCAGCTCCTTCCATCCTCTCTTGTGTGTTTCTCCTTCTCCCAGAGAGGTAAGAGAGAAAGAAGAAGAAGATTAGTTTAACACTGCTTGTTTTTTCATATTGAGAATATTGTTTATTTATTTTAATGCATACGACGCTTCAAATTATTTTTATTATAAATTGACGATAAGCTAGTATTTAATAACTTCAGGCGTATTGAATTTGTAGCCACCATTAATAGGTCAGTGTTGCAAGTTGAATCAAGGGGCCATGGAGATCTTGTTGAAAAACTCGAATGCCCGCATTAAATTTAGAAATCCTTTTGCACCTTAGGTAAAGGAAGTTCCGAACAGGAGCTGTAAAAGAAATATAGTTACATGCAACCTGCCAGTTTGAGAAACAATATTCCGTTACAAGAGTTTAAAGAGAACCCGAATAAATTTCTCCGTTTTTCATACAAAGTCCGGACACTTCAAGGCGTTGTCAAGTGATATTTATTTCGTAGTTGTAATAAATAATATATCATACAAGATTTTTTTATATATTTAGCTATTAATCCTCCACAAAGTTTTAGATAATATTCGGAAATTACAATTAGATATTATTATATATTACTTATATATTATAATATATATATATAGTATGTGGAAAGAAATTCCATTCGTAGATTCGAAGAATACTATGTCACTCGAGAGAATTCAATAAAATATTGGCGATAAAAGTCGTTATATAAAACGTGCGTGTTTTCGAAAAATAATAAATGACAGATTGCCTTGAATCTCTGTCGTTCAATCAGTTAAAATAATAAACATTTACATACGTGAGGCACAGTGAACACCTAGGCTAGTTTGCCTTTTCAACTTAGCGCTTTCTGTGCGCAGAGTTCATCCTCAACAATGCGTTCAGTCTATTGCAAGCCGCCCTTTTTGCCTATGCCGATTACGGGAGCGAGAGCGCACGGCTCCGTCGAATTTGTGAAAAAACGCGACACTGGGCATGGACGCGAATGATATGCAGTCTTCACTCGACGTAGCTTTGGAGCGATGAAATTAAATGAAGCAACCCATATACCCGCAATTATATATACAAAATGAGTGCGATTAACCGTAACGAAAAAACAACAAGGTGGTTGCCTTAAAAAAACCAATGTTACAAATTATCAATGAATAACAATAAACACACAGAAGAACATCAACTAATTAATGTAATATCAAAAAAGAAAAAAAAAAAAATGAGGATCCTCTTATAAAAATCTAGGGGCAAAAATGGACTCGCCATCGAATACGAAAAGTTCAAATATTTCAAAAAAGGATGCGTTTCTCACATATCATATTTTAGGCTTGCTGGGCGAGAGAATTAGGGGAGTTGCACAGACGAACTGATTATGTCCAGCGATCCGTGGCAGCACTACCCCTGCTTCGAAAAATGCTCGCGCATAAAATACCCCCTTCTCGCAAAAAGCCCTCAGGCAGTTCCCTGGTCTGCTGCACAGCTCTGCCTGGCCACAGGACACGAGCGGAATCCCTCCCCATGGCACTACTACTGAGTTCAGTTTTTGATCGATCCACCCAAAGTGATACAAGGATATCAGTTCTTATACAGAGCTAAGATCGTGTTCTCTAGTTGCGGAACACCATATCCAAACATTCGTATCCTCTGAATATCACTGGCTCCGTTCTCCGGAAAGAGAACTGAAGCATTTCCATTAAGCTGCAATAGAGGGGTGCCCCAAATCACGGGTTGGGTTACCCCGAAGAATGATAAGAAGGTGACTCACGCCTCTACGAAATACCGCTTTATCCCTAGCAAAACGTATGCAAAGGCGTTTCGTGCTCGAATTCTTCCATGTATTTGAATTGGCGTTCCAAATCACAAGTCATCTCGGCACTTTTGTGCAATGCATACATATAACTGAACCATACTCGATTCTATAGAAGGTAAAGGGAATCTTATTTTTATCATTTACAAATATTTCCCTAAATTGGACTCCACACAACACTATTACATCTAAATTATTTAACACTGGTACCAGTATTTTGTTTTAAAACCACATACTATATTTTACGACTTCAATTTATTGAACCATTTTCCCAGTACAAGCACAACCCACATATACACACAATAACATTCACTTAGGAACAAAGTGGGTTCATTAAGAGCCTAACATTTCTAAAAATTTTGCCGCACAAGTAATTATTCGAAAAGTGGGTCCAATTCTAAATTCTGGAAAAACCCATTCTTCAGAAATAATACGTTTTCTTTTTATTCACTTTCAATTCTTCAATAATTAAACATAAAGATCAGAAACATATTTGTTAGCGCTGTCACTATATATATAGATATTATTAAGTTATGATATTTAAGAGGAGAACTATTGAGTAATAAAGAAAGGTAAAAGATATTTGAGGCGAGCTCACCCCTACACAGCTCCTATAGCGCTGAGCCACATGAAGAGACGGTGATGATGATCTGTAATGGTAACAAAGCGATGTATCGCGAGGTATAGTCCGAGATTGGAGAGAGCAATAATGAGACCCTTATGTAAAGGTAGTGGATTAAGTTAAAACTGTACCTGTATATATAGAAATGGTAATTAGTTTTTAGTGAGTGTCTGTAGGACATATCCTGCGTTCAGATTTCAAAGAGCTAGTGCGATCGAAGACTCGCGAAGGACGGGCGATAATTGCGTAAAGAAACAACGTGCGATTTTTATAATGGATAAGAAGTGCGTGGATTCCGAATCTACATTGAAACAATATATTAATTGCGTGTGGAAAAATGCAGAGAGGCAACGTGAATAAATTTTAGAATCTCTTGAGGTATTAGGATTTATAGGTAATCAAGCAGAGTCGTACTCTATAGCTAAATCAGAATAAATGCTCTATCTGTCAAGTTTGCCTATCACTATATGAATTGTCTTCGTTTGGTTGAAGCTTCGATGGGAATTACCTAAAATATGATATTACGAAAGGGAAGCGTGAGTTAAAGATATAAATTGTGGGAAAAGAAAATGTCACAGCAATAGTGTGGATTTAAAAAGGAGAGGAGCAGGCAGGTTGAGGCAGGAGGGTATGTTCTCCTGTGTGATGCAATTAGCCTAAGAATGTGGAGTTTTATGAAAAGATATTAAGGTTGCGTGTTAGAACAAGAGAAAGGACGAAGGGTATTGCTGCATTCTAAGAAAATCTACAGCAGAGAATATTTCTTCTAAGTCCTTGTGTAATATAGTTAGAATGATGGAGAATTGAAAGAGAAGCTAGAGACGGGTTCACCCTGAGTCCCTCATATGACGGAAGATTCTGGTCTTGTTTCGCGAATCTAAAAGACTTTGACTGAGATGGGCTAGGAGATCTCGATATGCGTGAAAGCGCAGGGAGGATTGAAAGATAAACGTAGATACGAGGCATCAGTTCGGTGTGAGTGTAGGACAGTCCTGCCTTGGTGTGAAGTCTATTGTTAATGGGTGGAGCAGCTGGAAAAAGCTGTCGGGAATTTATTGATATTCCACAGATTAAATTAAATATTTAAGAACTACCCCACTATTGAACTTAGTTTATGCCAACTACATAACTAAGGTTGTATTATATAAGTGATTTTATATATATATAATAAAATTGGGCTCTTGTCCATTCGTGTCCCCGTTACTATAATTTATCCATATATATATACTGAATATACTACTGTTACTAAATAATATAAGTTGTTACTTATGACTTTTTTTCACAGCGGAGGGTATATATTATATATATTTGAGGTCATCGTATCATTGAATGAGTAATATAAATATATTAACTATGTATAGGGATAGATTACCTGGGCATGTTATATATATATTACTAGTCACTACCAGTACTATATAAGTACTGTGTATTAGATATATGATAAAAAGTTGTAACACTGCGTTTTTAGATTATATACAAGTTTCGACCACGCTTCCAATTCAAAACTTCAGCCGTTAAGAAATGAAATGCCTATCCTGTTCATAGCGCGGCTAATAGGCGCAGAGAATTGGCTGGTGCGGCCTTGCTAGGTCCGCCTTTTATAAACAATGAGTTGCCGCCTTTGCGCCTATGCCGCAACACAAAGGTTCACTAGTGCTCCATAGGTCTCGAGAGCCCTACCAACGGCCCAAGACATGGATAGGAATACCTGAGATAACTAATATAACCAATAGTTATATTGAGTAACTACTAAGAAATAGGTTAATGTTAATATATACATAGGAATATATATTAGATATATATATAAGTTACCATTTAACAAGAAATATATATTAACAGACAACCTAATATATATATACAGATATTTAAATATATATAATACTAAATATATCCAGCTCAAAGGAATCACCATAAAGTAAAATTAACAACACAAAAAATCCGAACAATAGCCTTTATCAGCTTAGTCCTGAGGGCTGTAAAAATGTAACGAAGACCTCAATACTGCGCAAAAGAATGGTGCATTTGGATTCTCTCCAATCGAAAATAAAAACTTTCAAGCACTCTCTATCCATTGAAGTAAACACACATTAACCATATCGTTAGCACGCCTTTAGTTCGAACTAGATTTATCATAGCTCACACATATATGTGGCATACTTTCCCACTCCATATTTAGTTCGTCTCATTTATTCTTATTATTCCATGATCAATGAATATTATATATTATTATAATTTATTATTTATTATATTATTATATAGTATATTATATATATATATTATTTCGACAACTTAAATTCAAAATTAGAACTCATTCAATTTATAAAATTTTACGAAAAATGGACCAGTCAGACCATATATATATATATAATAAGCCAGGGCTGTAATATATATGTATTAAGATTGTTAAATAAAACTTATAGTATATATCTATATTTAATCCCCGCTATACTAAATATAATTCGTTACGACCTCAAAACTATTACAGGACAGGAATGCTACTACTATTAAACTACTGCTTCTGCTACTAGTATTTGAGCATATAAACTCCGCCTATATATATTATAGTACAGTGTTTTATCCAGGGAGGCCAAGGGGGCCATGGCCCCCCCCGCAAATTTCATAAAAGCTAATAAAATTCATTAAGTTAAAATAGAACCCAAAAAAATAATATAAAGATGCAGAGTTAAATTAATATATAAGAGGCTATCAACGTCGCTGTACACACACGAGAAATAATCCTCGTCATGTCACAATTAAATAAAATGAAACTTGAATATCCATCCAGAGAATATGCAACATTAGTACTTCACGCTGACACTTTTAAAAAGAATGTAAGCGCACTGAATCGAACTGATTAATTAAAATTATCTTCCGTCAACCAACTGTTACCTCTAAAGAGCACATTACAGAAATTCATAAATACAGACCCAACATTCCTACTCTGAGACCCGCGAGCGAGACTTATTAATCGCACATCTCATTGTTTTATTATTAGTGTCATGATTTTTAACAATATCAAGCCATTAGGAGAGAAGTTTCAATTGCCTTGCATGTCATACCGAACGAAACTCGTCAAGCGACCATTATGAGAGATAAAAAAGATTGAGTAAGTAAAAATTACAAGCGTAAATCGGATAAGCCCAAAAAGATTTAGTGGAGAGGCAAAATTGGATTTTATGAATGAATGCAACACAGTGCGTTACACGCGTCCGACCCCAGAAACAAATCTCGCGAGGAGATGGACTAGTTTCTTGTCGCGAGACAAGATCCGAAAATTTACATAACTCTGCTATTCATAATACTGGTAATTTTAGCCGCGATGCCTCTTCAGGATAGAAAAGAAGACTCTTTTCAACTATTTTAATACTTCCACCACAGTTAACTTAAAAATTACACTTATTAAGATGAATAAAGGACTTATCGGACTGCCCTCTACATACATTCGAAACTTGAATAACAAACTGAAAATGTTATCTCGGACTTCGGTTCTTGCACTCTGATTTCCAGGCGCTGAGTAAACACACAAATTTAAGATCAGGTTTATGATTTCTGTAAGGTAATTTAAAGAGACACTTCTCCCCTTTTTTTTGCTTAAGAACTGAGAGATTTTTCTCTTCCTATCTTTGTTATTAACTCCTATTGATCCCTATACTACGATATCTAGTACCACTTACATAACTCCTGGGTATATGATATATATTATATAATATAGATATACTTTACTTATTATATATATTAAATACATTATAGAATAAACATAAAAAGAATGAGAAAAAAATAGTAAATATACAATATATATGCTATATTTTTGAATATTATAATGTGTATTCATCTAAAAAAAATATTAATAAATATTATATAGTATAATAAAACATATATTTACATATATATCAATATTAGTTACCTGATAATAAGCCAGAATAGATCAATATTAATACGACCCCAATGAATATATATAAATATACCATATTATAAATAGTGTACAAACTCTAAGGAAGAAGGATAGCACTTAGCCAATAATATAAGTATTTTATATATAAAAGAATATATTGTTTGGCCACCCCCGAAAAAAATTTCTGGATACACATGTTTGATATTAAGTATTATAATAATTATTAAGTAATATGAAGTATGATATAAAATAAAGCTATGACCCTATGAATAATAAAATATAAATATTATGATTATAAACTACAAGCGCATAATAACGTAGCTATTAATGGCATTGTAGTTACAGGGAACGAACACCATAATCAATAATACATAAATACCTTACTTAGGAATGAAAGCTTAGCATAGGTTAAATTATTATTTACCAAGGTATAGCTCTTATCTGTATAATTATAATAGCCCCAAACTTCACGTCTCTCTCCTCAATCGACTATCGCTTCTTTCGCTTATTTGCTGTCTCATTTTTACCTTGGTTCATCTTTAAAAAAATAATTTGCTCTACTAAATTATACAGCTACAGTTGATTTTTTGTTCTTTGGTGTTAAACTCATCCAGTTTTTCTCTATCTCACTCACTCCACGAGCCGTGCACATGCCTCTATTTTCACACAAGAGATGTGGCGAAACTTTCATACAGTATACACTTGGAAACCAAATTACGCATGAAGGATTACAGACGCTAATCGCCAGCTTTAGAGTGCAGGAATTAAAATTTTTACTAGTCACGAAACACATGAATGAGAGGAGTAGGTATTTATTGCGCGACATATATTTTATTTGTATAGGGGACTATGTGGTTGAGCAGAAAGATAGATTAATGACCCCCGCGAAGCGAATCTAGCGCTTAAAGGTATCCAATATAAGCACACATCCAACATTATCTTCATTGTCAGAACAATTCAACACCCTAGCGTTCTAATTTATTTGTAAGTTTTTGCAGTGCGTAAAGGTGTGGGAACGCGATGACACATGTCTTTCTGAGCGACCTTGACCGCGAGCCCGATTTCACCATCCATTTTCCTTTTGGTTGAACCAAATAGACAAAGCTACCAAACATATCGCGACCGCAAAGATAGAGAGTCAAGATGGAATGAAAAGTACGATACAGTTTAGAAGAGTTTTAGGCTTTTGGCACTCCCGCGCCCTATCAAAAGGGGCCGGGGTAATGACACACACCCCCCCACGATACATGGGAGTTGATTATTTACTGCAAAAGTACTCCAAACAAGCCCCGCGATGGAGTCCTTGTCTATAGCTGGATAACTGGAGAAGTAGAAATATAGGAGTCTCGCAGGCTAAACAGACTACTCCCGACTTTTTCTTCACGTTCCGCGCTCTAGCAACGGCCCTGTTGATGTGAGAGTGTGAATAGTAAATCAACAGACAGACGACGAATAACCGTCGAAAGAATGATAGGAAAGTGATGTTATTAAAAGACGTCACATATATGAATAGAAGTTAAGTTTTTTTAAGAATTATAAATATCACAAGGTTGAGACGTACCACCACCGGATAAATCCATCCATTACACGAGAATATAGAATTCGGAAAGTATTAAACGAGAGCAATTTCAGAAGAAAAGAGGGTATAGGGAGCAGAATTGAAAGAGTTATGTAAGAATTAATGATAGGTCGATCGATCGGGCTATACGAGATGGATAGAAGTAATGGCGGGTAGAAGATCATTAATGAAAAAAGAATAATTAAAGTATAGAAGATAAGACTAAAACTCCTTAAAAACACCACAATTTAACAGAAAAATAGAATGAAGTTATCGGGCTCACGCAACATAACAAGCCTTAATATGAGCGATTTGAGAGTAAAACTAGACATAATAAGCAAAAAAGTAAAGAGGAAAACCCAAATGATGAAGAGCTTTGATAGAGTAGCGTATGCCGCTTCTACATATCCAGTATCAAATTACTTTTTTAAGGAACTTCAATTTCACATTTCAAGTACTCCCTATCGAATTTCTAAGGTGAGCGGAAACCGATAAATCAGTAATATTAGGAAACTGAAGATCGAATTTTACCTCCTTCAATTGAGTCTAATCCTGGCACTTCGTCTTGTAATTATTAGAGAGTGAAGAAAGAGGGTAGATCTTGCAATCAGCCACTTTAGATCTTCCAATCAGCCACTTTAGATCTACCAATAAATTCATTCAAAGATACTAAATACCAGTTCTGACTACAGAAAATTGATGTATGAGTAGAAAACCACCATGTGACGCCTGATGCTACTGCCTCATGCTGCTACGCAACAGCTTGAATTTATTTGATCTTACCTAAAACGAAAATGATCCCAATAGGAATTAAAAACGCCTTATATGAAAAAGCATCCAATTGCAATTTAGTGAAGAGTAAATGGAGCTATAAAAATTAATCCCAATTACCCTTCAAAAATAACTTTATTACGACGAATTTACGCTGAAGTAGAGAGATATTTGGAATTAGAAGATCACATGAAAAAGTCGTCCACATTGCTATTTATCGTGTCCCTGGTCGAAACACCACGACGCTCGCGCTACCAGCGCACACGACGTGCCGTTATACCTTTCGCGAGAAAAAGATAGATAGAGATCTCTACATTATTGAGCCGAACATGGACTCTTTCCTACTAGATCATTAGTCATAAATCTGGAGGTTGACATATTTCACGTATATACTTCTCGCCAACAACCCAGCGCGAAAAGGTAGCTCTTTCATAAGCCCCAACAACGCCCTTGACTTCTACTGTAAAGCATACTGGTCTGGGACGTGTAAGCAACAACGCACACAAGCAGAGAACCAAGAGAGAGGTCACAACCAGAAATTGTGTCAACGTTAAGGCGAAATCACAGTTTTGACTGGAAAATAACAAGGCATTGTGTACAGAGGTAAAGCAGAATGGGCTATACGCTTGGACTCATTACACTATAGATCACTAGTAATTTTCTCGAACTGTTCATGTTCCGTGTCAAATGTTATGGGATTTTCAAACAACACACACACGACCACGCCCATAAAGCACAGACTTGAAAAATATTATATGTAACAAAAAACGACCCAAGCGGACCC